>MU188521.1:0-12943 GCA_016904865.1 Pissodes strobi | reverse complement strand
AATTTTGGTAATTTATTTTATTCTATTTTTGTAAACTACATACTATGTAATAATTGACTTGCCAATGCATAAATACTATGTATTTGTTTTTACAAATGGCCAAATAAAGAGTTTGAGTTTGAGTATGTCGTCTGTGTTTTTGGGAGACGGTACATTTGCACTGCACACGCACATTATGAAACCTTATCCTGGTAAGCATGATAGGAACAACCCTGAACGCATATTGAATAAGAAACTATCTGGATTACGCGTGATCGTAGCGATGACCCGAGGAATGGCAGGAGCAGCGTCGCCTAAAGTTATTAGTAACTGTAACTCGGATCACCTGTCGATTAAGAGCCTAGCGAACACTAGGCGGCCGGAAGCCTATGGGACATATATCTCTTATAAAAATCTTGATTGGCGGGTGTTTCGACAAAGGCTAAACGAGGCAACTGTCATTCCAAGGCACATTGAAACCGTCCAGGAACTTGAGACCGCTGTTGACACACTAACCCGCAATATCCAGTGCGTCCGTGACGCCCTATGCCCGGTAGTTAGGAAGAGACCATTCGTGGAAACTTTTCCTAACGAAATTCTTGACCTAATCAGTTTCCGGAATCGAATTCGGCGCAGATGGCAGAGAAACCGCGCCGCAATTGACAAAGTCAGGGTCAACGCTCTGTCAGACCCGATTAGGGTGAACATCCGTAAACATAGAGAGGCGACATGAATGCAGTTTGTGAACGAGCTGGGAACGGAGGACGGCTCCCTGTGGAAACTCGCAAGGCAAGTTAGGGGAGGCCCAGTCGACATTCCCGCCATTTCCCATAATGGCGAGGTTATCCTTAATGACCGTGGGAAGACTGAGGCCTTCGCTGACTTCCTTGAGAGCGTACACGGAGAAGTACCCGATACCGTGCCATTGCACGCTCAA
Organism: Pissodes strobi; assembly: GCA_016904865.1. NCBI lineage: Eukaryota > Metazoa > Arthropoda > Insecta > Coleoptera > Curculionidae > Pissodes > Pissodes strobi. The sequence continues at coordinate 12,027 of MU188521.1, read as the reverse complement.
ATCACAGAGGAAATAAGGCCCTTTATAAAACGTTATCTTATCCCGCCCTCTGTGATGGATAAACTCCTGGTCACGATCTCTAACCTACTCCTTAAGAACATCCCTAACAAAACCCTTATACAACTAATGCATATAGTGAACGCTATACTTCGCCTACAACACTTTCCTAGTTCCTGGAAGATCGCGTACGTAGTACCGTTCCCTAAGCCCGGGAAAAACCTCAAGCTCGTCAGCTCATATCGACCCATCTCCTTGCTAAACACTCTGAGCAAACTGAGAGGCTCTTATTGTCTAGGATGAACGGGATAGCCCTGAACCGTCATATACTCCCCCGGGAGCAGTTCGGTTTTCGCAGCGGGCATGGTACTAGCATGCTCGCTGCGAGGAGCGTGCAGGACATATATGACGGATTCAACATAGATCATTGCACATCCCTATTACTCCTAGATATTGAGAGAGCTTTCGACCGGGTGTGGCACAATGGCCTGCTGCACAAGCTTTTCATTAAGCCCAATTTTCCATTGCACTTCGCAGCGTCATACCTGGAGTTGGTCCGTGGTAATCCTGTCTTGTACGACATGTCTAATTCAAAATACACGGACTCGGATTTTAAGAATGCTATCTGGAAGAAAGTAGGAGCAGAAATGAAATTAGAAGGTGAGTAAAAAATATAACTATCTGACCACAGAATGAACACGATTTGTCACTATGCAATTTAAAGATATATTTTTTTTGCCTACATTTTTTTGATATCACATGTTCATTCTTTGAAGAAATAATTTGTATTTTAGTTTACTTTTATTACCAATAACAATAGGTTATAATAATGTTGACAACTTTCTTATATTATTTTCCAATTTTGTTGGATATTTGGTAACCATGGGAGAGTTCCAGCATCAGAATTGAAAAAGTCAGTGAATGTTTCTCGTACGCCAAATGCATCTGCCGTTGCATTTCCTCCTTGCAAATGTAAATTATGTAATAGGCGATTCTCGGCCCTCAAATCCACCTGCGAGGTAACATAATTGTACGTACGACAGTCGTATTTTTTAATGAAATTGTGCAGCAAGCAAGTGCTCAAAATTATGTTATCTACGTATTTTGGAAAGGCCTGAATTCTTCTATTGTAAAGTCTAAATTTTTAACCAAAATACACAAAAGTGTTTTCTGATGTCCCCCTGGCACGACATAAACGATAGTTGAAGCTACGCTTCCGATCATTAAGGTTATCCCCTGGATAAGGTCGCATTAAGTACGGTTTTAGAGGAAAAGCTTCGTCACCTACAATGACGTATGGAACCTGGATATGTGTGTTAGGAATGGTAGATCTTGCTGGTATATTCAAATTTCCGTGCTGAAGTGCTTTTCCTAACTTAGATTTGGCAAATACTCCCCCATCACTATCCTTTCCATATGCCCCTACATCGACAGCAATAAAATTACAATGAGCATCTACAAGGGCTAATAAAATTATTGAAAATGGTTTTTTGTAATTAAAAAACATTGATCCGGAGTTAGGAAGAGCCTGAATAACAATGTGCTTGCCATCTATAGCTCCTATACAGTTAGGTAAATTCCACATTTCATAAAAATCAGTAGCGATTTTCATCCACATTTCCTGTGTCGGAGTAGGCATCAGTTCATTCATTAGATGTGTAGTGATATCTCGCAGGTTTCTCGTACAATTTTGTGAACTGTACTATGTTCTAGACGATAGCTAAACGAAATTATGTTTAGTGCATCTCCAGTGGCTAAATATCTGAAAAAAATACAGTAGAGATAAAAAACTGCTGCACGCGACTTTTATGTTTTGTATTATGTTGATGATAAAACAAAGCCTAATGCTTCATTTTTCTTTTAGGGCCTGTATGTAAAACTCGGTGGGCCAATATCAGGGACAACTTCAAAAAATCTTTGAATAAACAAAAAACTAAAAGTGGTCAAAAAGCAACAAAGTGAAGCCATATAAATATTCAGAGCAGTTGAGCTTTTTGAAGAAGTTCTGTGAGTCCGTAAGTAAATAAATATATAAATATTGAAGATTTCACAGGTGAAACAGAAAGTGAAGAGGTATCCGAAATTGACCAAAATACTGAAGCTCAAGACTCTACAGCATCAGAAGTTAACGATGCCATGACTACACAATCAGAAGGTCAAAATTCGTTGAAATTAACACCAACAGATACCATTCCACGAAAAACTCGAAAGCTGTCAGCCACAAACCCTACTGCTCTCCCTAAAACAGCCGCCGCTACAGTTATGGAGTATATTGTTGAACGAAATAAATCTATGAACTGCCCAGCACCAACGCAGCATCCTGTTGATGCTTTTTAGCAGGAATAGCTCCAGCTTTAAAAAAATTATCACTACAAGACTGGCATTACGCCAAAGGTGAAATTTTTGCTACTGTCCAAAAATTCGAATTAAATATGCTGAACCGACAACAGTATGCTGCGGGTTCTAATGTCACGTGTTCAACTGGACAACCTTCTCCTGCAGAAAGCTACCAGTCTTCATGGGATCAATCAACCTTATCTCCTGATCAAACTAGGGAGAACGCAACACCCAACTTATCATTGGCGGAGTAATACCAAACATTTCCTTAGAAATATAAAAAAAAAATTTGTTAAATATTTAGGAAAAAAATGAGTTTAAGATTTACTTTCTTTATTTGTTTGTACTACATTTTTCTAATAAAACAGTTTTGATTTTTTGAGTGCTTTCAATTAATGTCTAGGTGTATACATCAGATTGAAAACAAATACTTACCTCAAACAAACAGCGAGCCTTTCCCTTGCTGTGATAGCATTTCTCTAGTGTGTGTCATGCTTTTTCAAATGAACTTCTAACTTGCACCACAACAAGTTAAAAGAATTATCTGACATTCTAAAGTATTCAGAAATTTTTTTTGCATCATCTACCAGTTCCTTGTCGAATGTTATAAATTCCCCGTCTGTTCCTCTCTTTTTCCATGCTTGATGGACCCAATGTCGTTTTTCTATCCGTCCTTCTACTTGTTCTTCCATTTCTTCGTCCAAAACCAGTACGATCTGCAAAAGTTCTTCATCTGAAAATAGTTCCATTTGGCTATAAACTGTACTGTCACGGTACTGATGAAACACTGATCAATACGAATAGCAATCACTGTGAGTTTACGGCCGGTAAAATCACGTGCCGTTCACGGCACTGTCACGTCACTGCTATGTGTGAATCGACCTTTATGCTATTTTTATGTACGGTCATTTTTCTGCCTCTGTCATCTTTAATATTACAATTAACACCATTAACCTTGACAGCAGTATATGTACTTTCAAACCAAGATTCTAATTCTGTCGTCCTTCATTTGTTATTAATACGAGATCTCCTGACTTAATTGACAAATTTTTTGACTTCGCTGAATTGTGATTTCTTGGTTGAAAAGAGCGAGTTAGAGGAGATAATTCGATTTCAGATGAAAAATATTTCCGTTGTTAGCGGATGTTGAAGAGTTAACAAATTTCGTTATGACTTCCTGAGTTGTCGAGAAATTACCAGCCTCCTCACTATCAGTTTTTCTCTGTCAGAGTTAGCATTTTGACTTAGTGAGCGAACTATAGTTTCCAACGCATAATTGTCGGACCCTCAGAAGGCAGGCACTCATAAATATAAGTCTGCTTTAGTTTACCAGCCAATTCTTCAATTTCCGAAGCACAGCTTGTAGAATCTTTATTGTTTTGTTTAAAATTTAATAATCCCGCTGACAATAAACGAGTACTTTCTCTTAATACTAGTCATAAGCTTAGCAATTATTGCGTCAATAGTTTGTTCATTATTATTAATTAAATCTCTTGCTGTGCCTAAAAACCGGGTTTTGACAAATGCTAGCGCATTATTTTCATGGTCGTCGGCTGAGTATTGTTTAAGCAATTCGAAGGAATCTAAAAAAGGTCTGAGGTTGTTGGCTGACCCATCAAATGAATTAGGAAGGAGCTTGCTTGCAAAATTTAAAAAATCTATTGAACTTAAAAACTTTTTCAAAACTTTCTGGTTTATCTTCAGAACTATAGTTCATTCTCAGCTATAGTATTCTCATCTAAGACCAATGGATCTATTTTCTCTAGTAGCGAAGAAGGAACTTTATATTTTACATTTAATACATGAAACGACTTAATTACTTTATTCCTTCTTCTTCATGTGCCTTACCCGGTGAGTTGTAGAAGGCAGTATTCTTCTCCACTCAATACGTGGCCCAGATAGGCAATTTTGCGACGTTTTATTGTTAGCAATTGTCGTTCTGTTCTGGCTCATTGCAAGACTTCTTCCTTGGTCAGCAGATCGGTCCAAGAAACCCGCAGCATCGTTTCCACCCCATAGAGGTGAACCGACCAAATATAGCATCTCACCATGCGTTGTCGTAGCTTGAGATTGAGATCATTGTTACAGAATAGAGATTTCATTCTTTTAAACGTCGTTCTTGCCACTTCTATACGTACTTTGATCTCGATGTCAGGATCTAAGCTTCCGTCATTATACTGCTCAAGTACTTGAACCGGCTTACCCGCTCAATCAACGAGTCGTTGAGGCTCAATCAACGAGTCGTTGAGGCTCAGCCGAGCATTCTCATGTCCCTCTCGGCTGAATACCATAAATTTGGTCTTGCTGACATTACTGTTCAGTCCCTGCTCTACTCCAGTTTCACTTACTTTATTAATTAACTGTTGGAGACCCTCCATGCTATCACAGAAAATCAGGGTATCATCTGCGTATCTAATTGTGTTCAGGAGGACGCCGTCGCGCCGCCGTTGACTTTCACTTCATATTCTGTGTCCTCTAAAGCTTCCTTAAAGATTTTATCTGAATATCAATTAAATAAGATGGGTGAGAGGACACAGCCCTGACGAACTCCTTTTCGGATTTCCACGCCAGACGTCCTCAGCGATCCCGTCCGAACTTCGGCCTTCTGACCCCAAGACTTTATTCCTAACTTTATTAAATTGTTTTTGCAAATATTATGTTCTAAATTATTAAAAAGTGAGGTTGGAACGGACATAAACATAAAAGACGTTCAAATCTTACTGTATAGTAGACTCCGTGAAGAAATGAAGGACAAAAATAAGATTCTCCAGGACAATGCCAATCTGTGGAAAGAAAAATTTGAAACCCTAGTAACAAAATCACCAAAGAAAACAAAACCAATAGAAAAAGATCAAGATCAACAAAATCAACATTCCAAAGATTCCAGCAGAAATACCAAATCTGATGATGAGTTGGATGAAGCGGCAACAGATGGCGGTAAGTCGCAATCGTAAACTGAAGTTTGTAACGACAAAATATCAAATCCTGAAAATTCAAACAGTCGAATGTCATCCCAAAATGACACTAAAACAGGATCAACGCCCCTAGATGACGCTAGTAGCTTGCAAACGTCAATAGCTGCTGACGTTGACGTTAGCGACAATGACATCACTGACGTTATAGTAAACAAAAACAATGAGAATTCTGAAAATCTAGAAAGATTGTCTCAAAGTAACGACACTTTTATAGACAATAACGACATTCAACCACCTCCTAATCAAGCTGACAAATGGGAATCGCAAAAGAGAAGAGGGGGGCGACGTGGTCACAACCTCCAAAAGGCTGGGGCGACAGCAAGAAGAGGAGTCCAGCAGAATGGTAGACCAGAACCTCTAAGAGGAAGCAATGAGGGCATAGGCCTTTTAAAAGCGACTGTAAAACCTGAGTTTTTGTTTCTTTCGGGACTGGCTCCGGAAGTGAACAGCAATAAAGTTATGGATTTCCTCAAGAACAATGGTCTGGAAAAAGGATCTAACTGTGAGATGATTCGGACAAAGAAAGACAAGTATCAAGCATCTTTCAGGCTTGCTGTACCATCAAGTGAGCGAGATAAATTCATGAATACCAATTTATGGCCACAAGGAGTTATTATTAACCATTTTATGAACATCCAGCACCACCCAATGGCCAGAAGACTACAGCAGAAACTTTAAGATTTCTACAAATTAACGTCAGATCTCTTCGAAATAAAACAAATGAAATAGAATCATTCATAGTGGACAAATTCATAGATGTGCTATGCATAACAGAGCACTGGTTAAGCGAGGATGAAGTCAGCCTTGTTTACTTCCAAGGATTCAAAATGGTAGCCTATTCTGCAAGAATGCTTTCTACGGAGGCAGGCACTGTTGTTTTTGTGAGGAACAGTGTAGATGTAAGTCCAGCCAATGTAAGTGTATCTTTTATGATCGAGAAATGTATAGAGTATTGTATTTTTATCAAATCATTGAATGTATATGTTTTAACATTATATCGTTCTCCATCAGGCACCTTTGACACCTTCTTGGCTTCAGTCGAAGGTATATTGTCTGGTCTTGATCCAACAGCAAAAATCATCATTGCTGGGGATTTCAATGTACAGTTTACTCAACACTACCCGAAACCCACAAATTTTGTGATGTTGTGGAGAGCTTTGGACTAAAACAGACTGTATTTCAACCAACCAGACAACAGTCCTGCCTGGATAATGTCTTCGTGAGTCATGATATTGGGGTATGTTCTGTTGTTGTTCTTGATATGAATGTTTCTAATCATATGTGTCAGATTGTGGAGTGCAAGTTTGAGAGAGTGCATGATGATTCCATAAAATCCCGCAAGATGTGCAGACCAATAACACAAAGAGGACGGCATGAATTTCATAATATCCTGTATGATACATCATGGGACTCTGTCCGACAGTGTGGTAACGTTAATGATTTTTTGCAGAGTTTTTGGGCATTTTGGGGAGAGCATATGTTCAGGCTTTCCCTGAGAAATTGTATAATGTGAGGTTAGACCAGTTTAATAACATAGGATGGTTTGACGAGGAGCTAAAAACTATGAGGGACCATATACACTTTCTAAGTGAGTTGCAGCAGCAGTACAACTTTGAGGATAAAGGAAGTTGTCATTGAGCACAAAAAAGCTTACAGAAATGCAATAAAGCAGGTTAAGGTAAGGTTTAATGACAATATGATTAATTCATCGTCGAATCCTGCAAAAACGATGTGGCAGATAATCAACAGGCAAAGGGGCAATAAAAGTGCCCATGATGACCCTACTACCATAACACCAGATGATTTTAATAAATTATTTTCTGAAATAGCGCGTAAGACTGTGAAGGATACGCCACCCAGTGATGGAAACCCATTGGAGTTTATTCAGTCTGTTGAGGCTGCCACTATTCTCTTTTCATTTGAGAAGGTGTCCTTCAATGAGGTTAGGGATTTAATTGATTCACTAAAGAACAAGGGTAGCTGTGATATATATGGTTTTAACGTAAAATTAATAAAAACTGCAAAGAACTGCATTTTGCTTCCTCTTACCAAGCTTATAAACCAATGCATAAGTACTGGTGTTTTTCCCAATTGTCTCAGCAGTTAGGCCTATTTTTAAAAAAGGAGACCCTACTGTTCCCAACAACTACAGACCAATATCCTTGCTACCAATACTTTTTGACTGTGCCATCTTTGTACATGTTGGAGTATCTTGTCTATGTTAAGAGCAACATCGATCAGTATCAGACTCATGAGGACATACACGAACACAACACAAGGAATAGGCAGGACCTGGTCCCTGCATACTGGCGTCTAAGGAGGTGTTAGGATGGTACGGTATATTGGGCAATAAAACTTTACAATGCCTTGCCACAGGTAGTAAAGAATCTTCCCAATCAAATCTTTAAAAGGAAAATTAAGACCTTTCTTGCTAAAAATGCGTTTTATACATTCAATCAATATTTTAATTAAAATTTTAATGTGTTGTGATATATTAAGTCTCGTCGACAGTTTTTAACTATTGGTATTTATATTTAAGTTAAAATTAGTTTTTAGGATGTTCATGAAAGTTTACTTACCTTCAATTAGTCTAAGTTTAATGTTACTGTAATTTGTGACTATTTCAGAACACTTTTTTTGTGTAGATGTATGGATGTGACTGGCATGAAAAAACTATTTGTATTTGTATCTAAAGAGTCCCAATGAATGGTAAGAAACGTGCTATATTCATTAAAAAACTCCTCTGATCTCGATCTCCACCTTATTTTTAGGTACCTCTTTTTTATAATTCTTTTTGCTTGGTTTACGGTTTCGATGCTTTTTTTAACAGAAAAAGATTAACTATTTCATTGGACGTTTGCATTAATTACTTTTAATAGGCGTAACATTAACATTAAGATATTTAGCGTAAATTCAAATAGGCAGATAAATGATGTACATAAAATATCGACTTACATTATATTTGTTTATTGTTCGCACTTCACTGCATTGACTTAGGCAGCATTTAGGTGAGGTCTATTTTTGATGCATATGCCGACACAACTTCTGCTAAATTCCTCGGGCTTGCTTCTTTACTTTTTATGATACCCTCGAACTAATTTCATCATAATAATAGCCAACAGACATGCCAGAATAAGATACATCACTATTTTAACAATTTTTGTGATATTATATTCCTGTTCCTGAGCTATTTCATCAGCGACAAAAACATATGGCATCATTTCCTTTTGAAATGGTAGACGTTTTTCTGGCGGTTAAACAGAAGAGTATTACGAAAGACCCCGCTATCACTAATTCTTCTCTGACACCCTATGTCCACAAATGTAAATAAATAATTGGCGTGTACTAATGCAAAAAGAATAATGCTGAATGTTCCCTTGTAGTTATAGTGTTCTGTAGCACTATGTTTTGGGGCTTCTATAACTACGTGCTTTCCATCCATCGCCCCCAAGCATTGCGGAAAATTCCATTTGCGCTCTTCATTTTTCGGTATCTGAAAACCAAAATTTTTGATTGAAATAATTATCTTCCTTTTAAATTAATCTAAATGATCTTTTTAAATAATTATGTTGATTTCCTTTTCAGGAAACTGAAAATTAAATGGAATCACACGAATCTGATGATGAAGGTGAAATAATCGAGCACGACAGGGGAGAGACAGACTTAGTACCTGCAACTTTAAATGCTGAACACTCTGATCAGCCAAGAGTAATTCCAGTTGCAAAGAGTTCTTGTCCTAGAACATCGCCAGTTGTAATTAGAATGAATAAAGGCACGAAAAGAAAACTAAGCGGTACGGAAGAAATATCAAACCGAATGGGTGAAGCAGTAGAGATTTTGAAATTTGCAATCAGGAAAGTATAATTCTCCAACTAAAAAGGATTGATTACAATTATTTACAGATTTGCTTCTTGAAAAATTAAGAAGCTTAGATGAAAATAGCCAAGAATTGGTCATGTATGAAATAGACAATTAAATATTTCGATTTAAAAATCCGAACATTCGTCGAATTCTTGATTCGGGACTTCTTCAAGGTCACAACACAACAATCTCAGGTTTTTTGCACGGAGAAATGCCGTATTATCAACAGCCTTCCGTTATTCCCATTGATACTAATTCACCTCAACAGTTATATTGTGCACAACCTCACCGTTCCCCTATTTCTCACGAATCTCAACAAACTCCCCCATATTCGCGAAGCTCTCAGCCATCTCCTTATTCTCAATCATATACCTATTCTCAATCTTCTGCATCTTCACAATCTGACTCAGTCTCACCATGCATAACAACCCCATCAATCTCCCCTCACCAATTTCCTTCACTATACTCGCAGAGTTCTCAAGTGTTCCCACATCCTCAATCATCTGCACCTTCACAGTCTCAGTCAGTAACAGCAGCTCAACCATACATAACAACACCATCAATCCCGCCATCTTCACCACTTCCAACATCTAATATTTTTACTTGGGATCAATAAATTTAAGCACCTATGTAAATTAATGTTGCATTTAAATTTTATTTTTTAAGAAGTCTTCAAGGTTTGATATTTAGGTACTTGTTAATACGTTTTTATAACAGCTATATTACAAATAAAAATATTTAGAAGCACATAGGTACCTTTATTTCTTCCTCAAGTACATGCACCAAAACGTTACATACTTCCATGCCACAATTTGCTACAAAATGCCTAGAACATTTAAAGAGAAAATCCAAACTTCTATACCTATCTCCCGTAGCCAAAAATTTCAATGTAATTGCTAGCCTTTGATTAACGGGGATACTTTTCTTCATATTTGTATCTCCTTTTTAAATAATGGGGCCAACTTTTGTAAGCAATAGTTCGAAATCTGATGCTCCCATTCTATGGAAATTTTCAAAATATCATGATGGTTCCTTTAAAAAATCCGCTAACATATCTGATCCACTGTAGCTCAAATGTAATTAAAGTTAAAGTAGTTAAATAATTGAATATATTATAATAAATTTCCGTTAATGAAAATACAATGTCTTACATGTTTCTTTTTCACATATATGTTGCTACCCACCATCTCTTTTTACATTATTATTTTTTTTTGCAAAAAAGGCCGCTATAAATGATACTTTCAGCAGCAGCTACTATAACCCGTTCTCTTCTATCCATGATGATGGCAAGAATCGAACTAAATATTTATCAAGGCTTTAACCGGCAGACCACGAGCCAGACCGACCAGTCTCGCGATTTCCTGGACCACGGACCGTGTAACCACGGCTAGTTCGCAAACAGACGAACCATTGCGAACCACCAAATTTGTGCAGAGAGTTCAATGCTCCTTCTGTTTTATTTTCAAAGATTTTTAAGAACCGATATAACCTGAGGCATTGCTTTTAATAATTGCTATTGACCTATGGGTTTGTTTACGGGAGCATGACCTTTCGTTTTTGTTTAGATATTATCTAGCTGCATCAGCATCGACGTTAACATTCGGTGGTTTTTAACACGATTCTCTAGAAGAAGTTACAGTAGAAGGAAAATATTTTCATATAGTTTCAAAATGTGTAATGAAACGCTTGCATTGCTATAACTGTGAATATAGGACGATAAGAAAAATAATAACGTTTTTATTTTCGCACACACACTTATTGAGCTTTATGAAGTCTATAAAGTTACAAGAATATCCAAATTTTCCCTGGAGATACGAGACCTTTCATATGCTTGTTAATAACTCTCCATCTATCGATCTATCATTTCTATTTTTAGCAACCAGCGACTTTAGTGCAATTGATTGCGGTTGTGCTCTACGTCCTCTGTATGACTTTCAGACTCTTCATGAACTACAATTACGCAAATGAAGTCATGATCTTGGTGAGTATAATGGAACTGCTGCTTTGTTGATAGAAATAGAGAAACCAAACCTTTGCTAATTAAAACCAACATTGGCCATAAAAACTGGCAAATTGTTCCGGAAAGGAACAGAAGCCAATAATCCATTCAAGACAAGACGAAGGAAAAATTGTCAATTGAGTCGAAGTAACCATTTTTTCTATTAAATTTATGTATGCTGGTTTTTTGAACACCTTTTTTAAATAATATCACTAATTATTTAATTTATATTAAGATAAAACAATTCTGCAAAAATCAGTTTTAAAATTAATGTGTCGATTGATAAATGAGAGAATGGTAATGTATTTTTAATGACCATGTTCAACTATTTTTCGACACACGTTCCACTGATGAGTCCCGAAAGGACGAAACTATCGGGGGGAATGTTTTCAAAAGTCTCACTCTTGTTGTTGTGCTTCCATTATGGACATGGAGCATTGAGCTTGATGTGATTCAAGACATGTCTCCAATTAGGAATTGGCATATTCCTGACATTACTCTGGGTGTAGTGTGAATTATTTCATTGCACGTTTATCCCCAGAGAAAACGGAATCAGCAGTATAATTCAATGCCGGTTGGAGTATTCGTCCTCGGAGTAGTTGTTTCTGCTGCTAACCCAATCTGTATGTGAATATATTGGCTAGTATTTAATGCGTAGTGCGATTGAAAATGAAGGTGCTCGCAGCTATTAACAGAAATAACTAAAGTAATAATTTTTTATGCGACCGGGCGTAAAATACAATTTTAGGCTCTTATTTGTAGGCGCAAACAATAATTTTCACTCAATTTTCACACTGACATCGGCAAAAAAGTTGATACAGGGTCAATAAAAAATATATTTACAATTTGTGATAAATT
>MU188520.1:47541-58423 GCA_016904865.1 Pissodes strobi | reverse complement strand
ATATCAGTGGAGAAATAAACAGTTAAAAAGTAATATTAACCCAAAGAAATTAACCTGTGAAGGAAATATGTGGTTAATGAAAATCTACAGGGGAAAACGTAATGAGCTCAATTCACTAACCTGCTTATGGACGAAACCCAAAAGTGGTAGTTAGTTAAGACGGTCTACTGCCATAAGGCTTACAGAAAATGACAGTAAGCGCGTAGCGTTTAAGTAAGTACAAGAAACACAAAGACAATTACTATAGTAATAGTAAAGCAATATGAGATAGGAAACTATATGACTCACTGTAAGGGTGTAGCATTTAGGTAAATGCACGTAATATACAAAAAGTAAATCAGATAATTACAGTGGTATTAGCAAGACATATGCTAACCAAGACAATCTCAAATACGGTAGCGAAGAAGTCAAATTCAAATTCAACTAACTCAAACGTAGCTTTATTATCATAACATTTAGTTGTTGACAAAGCCCTACAAAATTAAAATAAACAAACAAAACAAACAAATTAAGGCAAATTTAAATACTAAATATGCAAAAATATGATGAATTAAAATAAAATTTGAAAAAAAAAAACAATAAATAATAACAATATATATGAGATAACTGCAATCTTTTTAGAGCCTCCTCGAACCTAATTACACATAAAAAGGAAGATGATTAAATATGTTTTCCCCATATAAATAATACAATTTTTCACCTGCTCAGTGCGTGGAATGAGCAGCCGGTAGGTGTAAGTTAGTCGTGTTCCAAAAGAATTACTTACGACAATTTCATTCTTATGTTTTTTAAAAACAATACTTGCCGTTTGTAGGATATATAGAGGGTGGAGTGTCAATATCCAATTTCCTACGAAATGGGAGCGGCAAACTCTCGATTCTTTACTCCACAAAGGTTTCTAACTGCTCTCTTTTGAAGGACAAATAGATACCCAGCACATGAGTCCCAAAAATAAATACTATAACTAAGATGAAATTCAATAAGTGCATAATACGCATTTTTTGCCATGTGAAAGTTTTTTTATATTACTCTCAGAGCATAGCAACCAGAAGAAACTCTACGACTAACTCTAATAACATGTTCTCGGAACTTGAGTTCACTATCAATTATAAGACCTAAAAATGTATTAGAATATTGTGCGTGCACGGGTTCGTCTTGTAAGAATGCATTATCCATAGAACACTTAATCCTTAGCCTTAATCAGGTCAGTGTCCACGATCCTTTTTAGCTATGCCATAAAATGGTATCGTCGGCGAACATAGTTACCTCTCCTCTTATTATAATAGGGTAAGTTATTAATACCTATATAAAAGGAAGAGTATAGGCCCCAGGACAGAGCCCTGGGAGACACCCAGAGAAATTTATTGCTCATCTGAACAGCATCCCTTGAAATTGACGCTCTGAATCCGACCCGACAGGTAGGATTCGAACCAGCACAAAAAAAGTCATACCTATCTAACTTCCACAGCAGTATTCTCTGATCCACACTGTCAAAGGCTTTGGAGACATCACAGAACACTGCTGCAGCAGCCTCTCCCGAGCGAAGCTGATCTTAAAGTATACGCAGAAGGTCAAATACGGCATCTCCAGTGCTCTTTGTGTCTCGGAATCCAAGCTGCCTAGGACTCAAAATATTAAACCTGTTCAAGAAAGAAATCAGTCTAACCTTCACCAACCTTTCAATTTTAGACATAGCAGGCAGAAGAGCTATTGGACGAAAATTAGATGGACTGTCATCATCGCCACCCTTATGCAGAAAAACAACCACTGCTCGTTTCAGACATATAGAAAGTCGGTATTAGTTAATCAAATGACGATAAGCAGCAGTAATAGATGTAATAAAAGATAATCATCGATTAGAAGAAGACAGTTAACGGTAAGCTCGATCAAAATGAGATATGTAATAATATGATTTGGAGTAAGGTCGCAGCATTTAGTTAAATACACGTACCCCTCAGGGAGCTCACATCTTGTGAGTACGAGATTTGGCGTTTTCGAGGTACCCGAGCTGAATTGTGCCCATTTTTCATCTAGTCTTGGGACAAATTCCTACCTCTTTCGACTTTTTTATCGATCTTTCTTGATCAACTCTTGTTCTCTTCAGGTCTCGACGCTATTAGAGCATTCGAGGGCTAGGGACCACTCTTTTCTTCCTCGCTTACTTCCTTCCTTCTTCAACAAAGCGAAAGCCTACAATGGAGTGTGAAAAAACGAAGATATTGCCCCAGGCACCGTCGATAGATATTCTAATAAGTCCGCTCACTCGAGCGTGCCGCGGAAAATTTCCCTCCTGCCTGCGCCAATCCCTCACCCATCGGCTACATGCCAATATCACGGCTTAGCCGTGACTCAGTTGTCGCAAGCACTTTCGCGATCGGACGGTGTGAATTTATTTTTACGGAATAGTTTTCGCACGATGTACGCTATTTAAAGATATATATGGTTAAGATGGCTAAGGGTAGTTTTTCTTATTGTACTGTTGATGACTGTTGAGTGTTGTGTAACTACACGTGATCTCTCCTTCTTTCTCTCTTATGGAATTGGTAAAGAATTATTCATTGATGAGATGAAGTGAAGCTAACCGAAAGTTGATTAGATGACTAACCCAAACTAACCAAATCTATTAAAACTGATTATAACGTATCGGAACCGGTTCAAATAACTAAAATAAGTAAGGCTAAATGAAACTAACCGAAAGTTGATTGGATGACTAACCCAAACTAACCAAATATATTAAAATTTGTTATAGCGTATCGGAACCGGATCAAATGACTAAAATAAGTTAAGACTATGTGCGACTAACCGAAAGTTAATTAGACGACTAACCAAAACAAACCAAATGTATTAAAATTGATTATAACGTATCGGAATCGGTTCAATGTCTCATATAATTTGAGACTAAGTGAAACTAACCGAAATTTGATTCAGCGACTACCCCAAACTAACCAAATCTATTAAAATTGTTTAAAGCGTATCGGAACCGGTTCAAATGACTAAAATAAGTTCAGACTAAGTGAAATTAACCGAAAGTTCATTCGGCGACTAACCCAATCTAACCAAATCTTTAAAATTGATTATAACCTATCGGAACCAGTTGATATGACTAAAATGAGTTAAGACAAAGTGAAACTAACTGAAAGTTGATTCGGCGACTAACCCAAACTAACCAAATCTATTAAAATTGGTAATAGCATATCGGAACGTGATCAAATGACTACAAAATTCGAGACAAAGTGAAACTAACCGAAAGTTGATTCGGCGACTAACCCAATCTAACCAAATCTATTAAAATTGATTATAACCTACCGGAACCGGTTGAAATGACTAAAATAAGTTGAGGCAAAGTGAAATTAACTGAAAGTTGATTAGACGACTAACCGAAACTAACCAAATGTATTAAAATTGATTATAACGTATTGGAACCGGTTCAATGTCTCATATAAGTTGAGACTAAGTGAAACTAACCGAAAGTTAATTCGACGACTAACCCAAACTAACCGAATCTATTAAAATTGATTATAACCTAGCGGAACTGGTTGAATTCACTAAAATAAGTCGAGACAAAGTGAAACTAACTGAAAGTTGATTCAGCGACTACCCCAAACTAACCAAATCTATTAAAATTGCTTATAACGTATCGGAACCGGTTCAAATGACTAAAATAGGTTGAGACTAAATGAAATTAACCGAAAGTTCATTCGACGACTAACCCAATCTAGCCAAATCTTTTAAAATTGATTATAACCTATCAGAACCGGTTGATATGACTAAAATGAGTTAAGACAAAGTGAAACTAACTGAGAGTTGATTCGGCGACTAACCCAAACTAACCAAATCTATTAAAATTGGTTATAGCATATCGGAACCTGATGAAATGACTAAAATAAGTCGAGATAAAGTGAAACTAACCGAAAGTTGATTCGACGACTAACCCAATCTAACCATATCTATTAAAATTGATTATAACCTACCGGAACCGGTTAAAATGACTAAAATAAGTTGAGACAAAGTGAAACTAACTGAAAGGTGATTAGACGACTAACCAAAACTAACCAAATGTATTAACATTGATTATAACGTATCGGAACCGGTTCAAATGTCTCAAGTAAGTTGATACTAAGTGAAACTAACCGCAAGTTGATTCGACGACTAACCCAAACTAACCAAATCTATTAAAATTGATTATAACCTAGCAAAATCGGTTGAATTCACTAAAATAAGTCGAGGCAAAGTGAAACTAACTAAAAGTTTATTCGGGGACTAACCCAAACTAACCAAATCTATTAAAATTTATTACAACGTATCGGAACCAGTTCAAATATCTAAAATAAGTTAAGACTAAGTGAAATTAACCGAAAATTGATTCGACGAGTAACCCAATTTAACCAAATCTACTAAATTGATTATAACCTATCGGAACCGGTTGATACGACTAAAAAGAGTTGAGACAAAGTGAAACTAACTGAAAGTTGATTCGGCGACTAACCTAAACTAACCAAATCTATTAAAATAGGTTATAGTATATCGGAACCTGATCAAATGACTGAAATAAGTTGAGACTAAGTGAAACTAACCGAAAATTGATAAGACGAGTAACCAAATGTATTAAAATTGATTATAACGTATCGGAACCGGCTCATTTTAATAAAATGAGTTGAAACTCGAGAAGTATTCACTTCAATCACGTGTACTCTGCTACTCGTTACGCGCGCTTGTCTTCAGTATCCCAGATTAGGCAAAAATAATCGAAACTAACTTTAATTAATCAAACAAGCGCATTGAGACGGGCGCGCTACACGCTTGACCAACCCTGCCTAACACAAAACCAAAATTAACCCCAACTTACAAACATAACCAAAAAAATAAAAATAAAACATGTCACCGACGGGAATCGAACCCGGGCCCTAGTATCACAGGCACGGAAGCTGATCCTGAAACTCAACTGCGCATGATTGCAAATAGTTATACCGCAGACGCTAGACGCTTGTATAGAAACGCAAGGAATATAAGGAAATAAAACATAGTCAGCAAGAGAAATAATCATGTGCCTCAAATCCTCTTCTCGACCTTTAATATAGATCAATGAACAATATAAATTCTTATCAGCTTAATATCACTATCGCTTTGCCTCGCTTTAATAAGTTACATAAAATAATAGTTTCAGGAATAATAGATATTGGTTTAAATTCAGCACAACACAACTATTGACTAACATAAAATTGTCAAACAGAGAAATGTACCATTTTAATTTAAAATCATATAGAATTAAAGAATAAATCTGGCAACACAGCCTTGTCTACAAACCCACCATGCGCCGTCTGCGAGATTTCAATAAAAACAAAACAATACATTGAAAGTCGGCAGAGAAAAGTAGTCGCAATTGCAGCAGATTTGTACAAGTTTTTAATGATTTTTTAAGTCACGAGTAGCACAGTAGGATACGTAATAGAAGTGAATACTTCGTTATCGAGTCTCAACTTATTTTACTTTTTTGAGCCGGTTCCGATACGCTATAATCACTTTTAATGCATTTGGTTAGTTTTAGTTAGTCGTCTAATCAACTTTCAGTTAGTTTCACTTAGTCTCAACTTATTTTAGTCATTTGAGTGGGTTCCGATACGTTATAATTAATTTTAATGGATTTGGTTAGTTTTGGTTAGTTTGGGTTAGTGTCAACTTATTTTAGTCATTTGATGCGTTTCCGATACACTATAACCAATTTTAATAGATTTGGTTACTTTGGGTTAGTCGCCGAATCAACTTTAAATTAGTTTCACTTAGTCTCATCTTATTTTAGACATTTGAACTTTCGATACGTTATAATCAATTTTAATACATTTAGTTAGTCGTCTAATCAACTTTCGGTTAATTTCACTTAGTCGCAACTTATTTTAGTCATTTGATCAGGTTCCGATATGCTATAACCAATTTGAATAGATCTGCTTAGTTTGGGTTAGTCGCCGAATCAACTTTCAGTTAGTTTCACTTTGTCTCAACTTATTTTAGTCATTTAGGTCGGTTCCGATCGTTAAAATCAATTTTAATAGATTTGGTTATTTTGGGTTAGTCGTCGAATCAACTTTCGGTTAGTTTCACTTAGTCTCAACTTATTTTAGACATTTGAACCGGTTCCGATATGATATAATCAATTGTAATAAATTTGGTTAGTTTTGGTTAGTCGTCTAATCAACTTTCGGTTAGTTTCACTTAGTTTCAACTAATTTTAGTCATTTGAGTCGGTTCCGACACGTTTAATCAATTTTAATAGATTTGGTTAGTTTGGGTTAGTCGTCGAATTAACTTTCGGTTAGTTTCACTTAATCTCACTTATTTTAGTCATTTGAACCGGTTCCGATATGTTATAATCTAAGATTTGGTTAGTTTGGGAGAGTCGCCGAATCAGCGTTCGGTTAGTTTCACTTAGTCTCAACTTGTTTTAGTCATTTGAACCAGTTCCGATACGTTATAATCAATTTTAATAGATTTTGTTAGTTTGGGTTAGTCGTCCAATCAACTTTCGGTTAGTTTCACTTCGTCTCATAAAAATTGATTAATTCTTTACCGATTCCATAAAAGAGAAAGAGGGAGAGAGAGAGAGAGAGAGTCATATTCTTTATCTCTCTTGCGAGACGAAAATTCCAAACTTTGAAAAATCACTTTTATGAATCCAAAGAATATCAAAATAGCGTAAAATTTGTGAATTTATAATATTTACCTTCACCCAAATTATGTATATAAGTTGAGTTATATATGAGATTAAGTAAGTTTGTTCGCTGTTTTAACCACTAAATAAGAATAAAAAAACCCTAGATGGAAAACACTTTTAATGTTTGGGTTAAGTTATGGCTGTGGCACGGGTTAGTTGGTGTATTCAATTTTTATTTAGTTAAAGACGAAATCCACTGTGACAGCGCATTTGTCATATTAATAACAAAATGTAATAAGATACCTATCGACAGCCGAAAATATCAGGTTAAAATTGTTCCATTGTCGCTATTTTCCTGTTATATTTTGTAACTTGTGTTCGTAATTAAACAATACCAGTTGTACCTATTGCTATTTTTATCCATATCGTAGATAATATTTCGTTTATTGTTTACTTATTTATTACAATACTAAATAACTATTACAAAGTAGTATCATTAATGAGCTATAAATGAGACAGCGAATGTCAATAATCGTTCATAACAAATAAATAATATAAACATTAATACTTAATCATATTCATATCAGTTATTCCTAATAGAACGCTCCCCGTATAAAAATAATCGAGCGGCAGTTCATATTGATCGTACACCGTAGCTGCATCCAGTCGTCTGCTGTGCAGTGGCCGAGTGTGTTCAAGGTCAACGGCAGTATTTTCCATGGCACGTTGGAGTGATCGGACTTATTAGAATATCTATAGACGATGCCCCAGGTGAGTTCCAATCTCATCACCGATTCCGACCGGGTGGATTCTGGGGAGGGCCAATCACACCGCAATTTTGTATCTTTAGGGACAGAAAATGTGGATCCATTCTTGAGAAGAGATCACATGCTAAGGAGTCCTCCGAGAGCCAGAACTTTCTCCCTTCCTCGTGTCGACTTGCATCCTGCACAGTGAGAAAGCAAAATGAAAATGAAAATCCAACAAAAAGAAAGAGAATAGAGACTTCACCAGAACAAACTAAAAACCAATCCAACGCAAATATGGATTTATATTTAAGAAGACTTTGAAGAACATGGAATCCCAAATAAATCTCTTCGAGAAATTAATTAAAGAAACGTATAAACCAAAAAAAAACAGTTCTGTGAAATAAGCTGTAAACTTTCAATGTTTATCGAAATCTTTAACTCTCCAGCATTTAATGAATGGTTTGATGAAAAATCTAGTCTGGCTGAAACCGAAGCTGGGAACAAAGAACAACCATCGGAAGATAACGAACAGATCGCCCTGATGAGAGATCAAATTATTAAACTACAAAATCAGCAGGAAATATTATACAGGGAGAAGCAGCAGCTCATAAAAGAAATAAACCGGATAGACCTAGAAACACAAAGAGATCAACTGAATTGCGAAAATTGCAACAAGATCAGGCAGCAACCAATTAAAATTAAACAGCTAAAGCCGTCAGAGTCCTTCGAAGCATTTAAAGAAATATCCGAAGCATACTGGAACGGAGAACTTTTCCGTAAAAGGAAAACCAAAGAAGACCCTGTGTGGACAGCCACCGTAGAATGGTATATTGTTTTTCATGTAACCAAAACATCAAGTTTCCATAATACAGTCAGAGCAATAAAACACTTCGGTGGTAGGGATGGCATCAAAATGCAGAGGAAGAAATCGGGAAAAGTTGTCAATTTGACGCATTCTATAGGCTTCCCAGCCAGTGATGGAAATATTAAGCAACGATAGTGAAGACCGACATCTTTTTCAGGCCCTACAGGGTGTAAAAACTTGCATGATACGCAACAACAAGATGAAACTGGCAGTCCCAGAACTCGAGGGTGCCTCAGGACAAATAATGGTGCGCATACTGGAATTTTTATTTGCAGATATACCGGTCCAAATTACAGTGTGTAAACTTCAAAAAGCATATAAAGAACAACAGGAAACTGACAACTATAGCACACAACGTCAAAGAAGTCAGAACCACCCGAAAGATAAACCGCAGCCCACCATTCTCGTCCAAATGAAAGGCACATCCTATGCTGAACTCTTGAAAACCATAAAAGCAGCTGTCAATCCTAACGAAATTGGAGTCGACGTACAAAACCTTAAAAGCACAAGGCAAGGGGAGGTACTATTGACAACAAAGAATGGAGTCAACAAAGCCGAAACCCTGAGAAAGGAATTAATCCAAAAAGTTCCGGAAGCCACGGCATCCCCTTTGATCGGCAAGAAAATACTCCACCTGAGAGATATGGATGAGGTTCCGAAACAATTTCCAAAACAACAGGGGTCAAAATGCAAGAATTTGAAGTAAGAGCACGGCGCCCGACCTATGACAATAAACAAAATGCAACAGTGATATTGCAGGATACGGCGGCAGGTACATTAATCCAGATGGGCAGAATAAAGATTGGTTGGACTCAGTGTAGAATCATTGAACGCAGAAAGGAGCCTCGCTGCTACAGATGCTGGAAACATGGCCATATTAAAGCGCAGTGTAAAGGACCAAACAGAGAGGGTATGTGTATGAAGTGGACCAAAGGAAACCACACCGCAAAATTGTGTACAATCGAACCGTTTTGCTTACTCTGCCAGCAGGAAGGGTATCAAAGCTTTAACCGAAAATGCAACAACACACGAAATAAACAGCCTAAGATTCATGCGAGTACTTCAGATCAATACTAATAGGAGTAAAAGTGCTCATGATATGGCAATAGCTACTGCCAAAGAACTTAGTATGGACCTGCTTATAGTAAGCGAGCCAAATATTGCAACCATCCGGGGCAGCAAGGACTGGGTGTACGGAGATGACTTTAACAGCTACCAAAATCTTAAGCCAAAACATTCCAGTTAGATCTCAAGGACATGGTCATGGATTCACATTTATCTCGACAACAAATTTCGTTATATTTAGTTGCTACTCTTCTGGGAATAACGACGTTGAGGACCTGGCTGGAAATGACCCTACAAGATATTGAACAACTTATAAATGTCAGCAAAACTGAAGCCATTATCGCTGGTGACTTCAATGCTAAGTCACCACAATGGGGTATGCATTTTGCGGATAATAGAGGACAATTGATCATGGAATGGATTGCAGCAAATAGCTACATTGTTATAGATCAAGAACAAAAGGCCACGTTCGTACACGAGAACTATGGCTCCATTCTAGATTTCACATTCTCTACAGAGGACATTAAGCCTTACATTACTAAATGGGAGGTGCTGGATACTGAATCACTTAGCGATCACAAATACATTGTGTTTGAAGTCTCACAAAGGAGGCAGCGACCGAACCCGAAGCCGCGTTGTATTGGATGGCAAGTTAGAAATCTGGATTTCGAGAGATTGATCCAAACCTTGGAAACTCTGGATGAAAGTCAAACCCCGACGTCACCAGAAGATTTTTCAGAGAAACTGTGATATTGTAATGCCAAAGAAGAAAAAAGGACCACTATATGGCTCACCAGCCTGGTATAATGCAGCACAAAACAAGAAGTTGTTGCAAAAGCTTCCAAGTACGCAAAAGAAAATAGCCCTACGTATTTCCAGTGCGTACCGAACGGTATCGGCCGAAGGAGTATGTGTTATTGCGGGCTTACCTCCAATTGACCTTATGATCAGGGAAAGGCGTGAACGATATACAGGTGTTACAAAAGAGGAGGCAAAAGAATATCTAATGTATGGATGCCAAACTAGGTGGGAAAATGGAGTCTATGGACGGTGGACGCACAGACTAATACCGGTTATACGGGACTGGATGGAACGACCCTACGGGGAGGGCGATTATTTCATTACTCAGGCTCTTTCGGGACATGGTTGCTTCCGAAAGTTCCTATATGACCGTAATAGAGCCGAAACCCCATTTTGTTCCTATTGTGAGCAGAAAGACGATGCGGAACATACCCTGTTTGTGTGTTCAAGATGGAATGAGGTAAGGACTTTCTCTCATGTAGCAGAAGGGTCATTCGGCATAGAGAAAATGATGAGCAGTCTGTTGGGTTGAGAGGAGACTTGGAACTGTGCTTATACAGCAATACGAACAATAATTCAAACCAATGAACTCGAAAGTAGGGGATGATGTGATACTTGCTTTACTTTTATATATACCTGTCTGTTTGTGATTGTCGATACTTACGCCATCTGTGATATTGTCAACTAACATAAAATCATACAGTGGAAAGTTTGAACTTAACCTTGAATCGCAATTATAAATTGTTGTTAATTAAA
>MU188520.1:26038-47531 GCA_016904865.1 Pissodes strobi | reverse complement strand
GATCAAAGCTCTCACTTTTAAAAAAGACCTATCAGTGCGAATTACCGAAAGGGAAAAGCCCCTCTGATCAGGCACGGTTAAAAAAGACCTATCAGTGCGAATTACCGAAGGGGAAAAGCCCCTCTGATCAGGCACGGTTAAAAAAGACCTATCAGTGCAAATTACCGAAAGGGAAAAGCCCCTCTGATCAGGCACGCCTTAAAAGTGAATCAGTGAAAATTAATAACGCCATAAGGCAAAGTGCTATTTAAATTAACTACATATAAAAAGTAAACTACGTAACTAAATATTCAGCCAGACCAAATAATCTATCCGCCCGTCAGTCTAATTGTAATAGCCCTTCAGGCTAGCTATCCCTCTCTCTCGCTGTTGTTCGTGGTTAACATTTTCGCGAGGAATATCCAGGGGACTTACGAGATATGCATTCCCGAATATTTTGGTAATACTTACAACCTTCTATACTCAACCTGAAGTTAATAAACCAAGCCTTTTTTACACCGAGTGTTTCTATCCATCTCTCCCAACTACCTATATCTGAGCTCCGTCTTCTGAAAGAGCACAGCGCAACTACTGCAACGAAGTCAGGTCCATAGGCAACAAGCGGTAGGAGCGTATATGTGACAATATTGTAATACCTACACCACCTGTTACACCAGTAATGCATATGTGATGGACCATTAATATATCTGTGATATCTTTAACAAGAATATACTGTGATATTTTACGGCACCACTGGGTCTGTTTATGCTTGTTACCTGTCGAAAGTTAAATGGTTTTCAATACAATCCCCGCACTAAAATAATGCGAGAGCGGTTCCAGCCAACAACTCCTTGTACTCAAGGAGTTGTTGTTCCAGTGCGAAGGATGATAGGGAATGAGGGATTTTTAAGCGGTAAGAATCCGACACTACCCACCACTACTGCTATAGAAACCCACAACAACATCCGTGGGTGTCTTATGTAAGATTTCCCCCTCGGAAAAAAAGGTAAATGCACGTAATTCACAAAAAGTAAATCAGATAAATACGATCATATTAGCAAGACATTTGCTAACCAAGATAATCTCAAATACGGTAGCGAAGAAAGTGAGTATTAGTTAATCAAATAAGGATAGGAAACTGTAATAGATACAATAAAAGATAATAATCGAATAAACGTCAATTAATGGCAAGTTCGATAAAAATAAGATGTGTAATTATAGGGCCAACTTATATGTCCTTTTTATATGTTCATACAGGAGTCACTGGCAGTGGTTGGTGGCTATTTCCTAACTCATAAGGCTACTTGGCTGGTCTCAATTCGAACTTTACTGCTTCCGGTGAAGCTGCAAGTCACGTCATTACTTCGACAAAAATGTATCAAAACGGGCAGGAATGAAATTTGAGAAACTCGCTAAGCTAGGGGAAGATAGGGCGAAGGATGCAGGTACAGACCCGAGGAAGCACTCTAGTTAAATTATAAATAATTTTAACTATCTAATAGAGAATCATAAGGATGTAACATACCTTTTAAAAGGGTAACCCCACTTTTCGTAAAGTATATTTACGTGGCTACTGCCAATAACACGAGAAAATATTAATGGTCAATTTATCTCATGGAAAACTAATACGAAAAGTGGACCTGATGGTCAGAAATTACAAGGATAAAATTTATTTAACTTCGGGCCTGCTATATCACCTTAGGAACGATTGACAGCCACAGCTTTCTGCACTAACTTCTTTTCAGCCGTTCGGCAAAATAATTCTGGTCAGAACTATATTTAAAGTATTAACAAAAATAAAAAAGCATATTTTGTAAGAACAAATTTAAACTTAACCTATTTGTAACACGAGTATATAGGTATAGATACAATATCAATACAAAATGCATTACGTTTTGATTATTTCTCTTTCAGTTAATAATTTCCAAAAAACTATGAAATGTGAATTTTTAATTCAGATGAACCTTGCGTTGCAATTGTATCGCTGTGTGAGTGCTTGGATGCATTTTATGTAGCGGAGGTTTGCATGGATAAGTTAATGAACGTGGTAACTGGAATTCATGTTGCACATTAGTATGGTAGCTGGACTAAATTCAGAGTGGTGTACATACCACGTAGGGAATCAATAAGACCAATAAGTCTGACCTTCTTTCTGTTGAAATGCATGAAAAAGATACTCGGCGTGCACATTAGAGCGGATGCACTTGGTACTCACCAACTCGACTAAATGCTCACCAATATGCGAATCAGACCGGCAAATCTACAGAACTATAGCACTAAACAACCTTGTCGGGAACATAACACAAGCGTTAGAGGGCAATACTCTCGCGATGGGTGTATTCACAGACATTGAAGGAGCATTCAATAATGTATTACCAAACTCCTTATACACATCATTAGCTGAAAGAGGGGTTGAACCACAAATAAGGAACTGGATCCGAAGTATGTTAAATTGCAGAGTAAGCACAATAACCCTACAGGGGGAGAGCTACAGATTCAGGGCTGTTAGGGAATGTCCAGATGGCGGGGTTCTGTTCTGATCGATGGTTTGTTGACGGTCCTCTTGCTGTGGGATATGGAGGTGCAGGCATAGGCGGATGATCTAGTAATACTGATTAGAAGCAATTCGCAAAGAACTATCTCAGAGGATCTGCAAGAGGTACTAACTGTGGTCTATGACTGGTGTGAAAGGAAACAACTATCTGTGAACCCAAACAAAACAGTTATAGTACCATTCACAAGGAAGAAAAAGCTGGAAGACCTAAGATCACATTCACTCAAAGGAGAAACTATCCCATTTGCGAATACAGTGAAGTATCTGGGAATTACCTTAGATAAAACACTTAACCGGAATGTGCATCTGGATGAAATTGCCGCAAGAGCGAAACTACCTATTACCATGTCTATGACGTCCTCCTACCAGAGTGGAACGAATGCATATATTACAAATGAATAAGACAATAAGGAAGAAAGTAAAAGCAGATGACAGAAAATACAAAAACCTGAGAATAAGAGAAATGCTGGAAGAACACAAAAGCCTGAAACAATTAACGACAAAAATGAAGGAAGAAAAACAACAAATAACAAAGCTATTGAATGAAAAGGGAGAAATGGCCACGGAAGTGAAAGAAATAACAAAAACAGTGGAAAACTACTATAGCATACTATCTGAGGATAAGAAAACACCACCACCAGGAAGAGAAGGAAATAACATGGTCAAGGTTAGAAATTTAGGATCAGAGGATATCCCCGAAATAACGACATTCGAGGTGAAAAACGCCCTCAAACACATGCATAACCATAAAGCTCCAGGGGAAGATGGTATTATGGTAGAGATGATAACATACGGAGAATAACCCATATTCAAAGATTGTTTAATTATTGCTTGGATGAATTGAAAATACCAAACGACTGGTATAATGCTATTGTAGTTCTTATTTTCAAAAAGGGTAGTAGTAGTAGTAGTAGTAGTAGTAGTAAGGGTGGGGGGGCCGAAGCCCGGTAAGTAGGCCTATAAATCCCTTTTCACCATCCCCGATCCGCCCTCCCCTACCTGGCTACTTCCAACACCCGGCCCGCACTGAAACGGCCCGTCACCTTGATAAAGGTGAGGACGTCCTCCCAGTCCAGATCCTTTATATCTTCCCGAGCTAGTGTTGGTGCTCCCAGTATCTTCCTCCTTAGGCGACTCCACCTATCACAAATTCCTATATAGTGGTATGAGGACTCCTACCCTCTCCGGCAGTTCAGGCAGTTCACACCGATAAGGTGCAGATGTCTGTTTAGGCTTCCATGCCCAGTCAGAATACCTACCAAGTTCCTGATGTCCTCTCGACTCTTTTTTAGCAGTCGCCTTGCTCTGGATCCGTCAGGATTTAGAATCATTTCCTTGGCTTGTCTGCATCCTTCTTTTCCTCTCTAATTGTGCTTTGTCTTGTTCCAGGCCCAGTTATTTAGTTCCAGAGAGATTTGCCTTTTACTTAAGCCCAGACCAGGTTCTGGACCGACGAGCCTTGTCTGGCCAATTCATCGGCCCGTTCGTTGCCCTCGATGCCACTGTGCCCTGGAACCCATCTGAGTCTTACTTCCTTGTGCACAGCCAATCTGTCTAGGGCGTCTCTACATTCCTGAACTAGCTTACAGCTTGCCCTGGGTTTTTGGATCGCCCTTAGAGCGGCTTGACAGTCCCAGTAAATATATATGCTCTCTACACCTTCTGTTACTTCCGCCTTGGTTGCTACTTCCAAAATAGCAAACACCTCCGCCTGGAAAACAGTGGCATATCTCCCCAGCGAAGTGCTTTCTCCTGATTTAATGTTGTCTAGGTATACACCGGCTCCGGATGACTGTGTATTAGCCATCCATGAGCCGTCAGTGTACCATGCGTGTGCGCCGCTCGGCGTACGTACCTGGCCTGACAGCCACTCTTCCCTTGATGGAAATTCAACTTGGAAATTCCTTCTCAGTCTTAATCTGCCATCTGGAATATTGCCTTTGGTCGCAATGATGGGTAGATCCCTACTCATTTTGGCGGCAACAGTCGTATGGCCTTTCCCTGTGTAGTCCGTTCGCCATAGGCCACTGACGATCATCCTTTTGTGAGCCGCCATTGCCTCTCTCTCAATCCAGATCAGGAGGTTCGGCAGCCCCAGGATGATGTTCAGTGCTGCTCCGGGAGTGGTTCTCAATGCTCCGGTAATACCCAAACAAGCCAGCCTTTGCAGTCTGGCCAGTTTCTGGGCATTAGTGGCTCTGGCCACCGCTGGCCACCAGACCACGGATCCGTAGGAAATCCTCGGTCTTATCACAGCAGTGTACAGCCACTGGAGGATGTAAGGTTTTAAACCCCACTTCCTACCTAGCGTTCTCCTTAGTTGCCACATAATCGCGGTTGTCTTATTCACCACCTGTTCAACGTGTGCCTTCCACGTCAATTTACTGTCTAAAATAACTCCCAAATATTTGACTTGTTGACTTAGGCTCAGTCTCGTCTGGTAGAGGATGGGATGTATAAAACCTGTTAGATTTCGTTTCCTTGTGAAGAGAATGAGTTCGATCTTCCCTGGGTTTACTGAGAGACCATTCTCCTCACACCAACCTTGAACTATCCGACACCCCACCTGCATACGCTCGCAGACCGTTCTCACGAACTTGCCCGTGATCATTACTAGCCCGTCGTCAGCATATGCTTGTGCGTAGAATCCCTCAAGATTTAACCTTCTCAGGAGGCTGTCCATCACCAGGCACCACAAATGTGGCGAGAGGCAGCTGCCTTGTGGGCAACCCCCTCTTACCCCTTCAAAAAGGGTAATAAGTACAATAACTTGAAAATTGTAGAACAATAAGCTTGTTATCAGTGCTCTATAAGCTGTTCACAAGGATTATTAAACAAAGACTCACCAATAAATTAGATACATACAAACCGAGAGAGCAAGCGGGTTTCAGACGAGGCTATAGTACTATGGACCACCTACAGGTAATGAAAACATTAATGGAAAAGGTAAATGAGTACAATATAACACTCTGGGTAGCAATGATAGACTGTGAAAAGGCCTTCGACTCAATAGAGATATGGGCAGTATCGAATGTTCCAAGCAATGCGAGAATCGATTATAGATATACAAACATCACCCAACATATGAAAACGCTACATCACAAATGATGACATCAAAGGAAAAAAACAAATAAAATAAAGATAAAACCTGGAGTGAGACAAAGAGATTCGATATCCCCCAAACTATTCACATTGACTATGGAGGACATGTCCAGGGAGCTAAACTGACAGAACAAGGGTATCCTCATAAACGGCGAAAGGCTAAGTCACATTAGATTTGCGGATGACATCACATTGATAGCACGTGACCAAGATGAACTGCAGAGTATGATTGAACAACTAAACGAGAAAGTAGAGAAAATAGGCCTAAAAATTAATATTAACAAAACTAAGTACCTAACCAATGATATACATCAGAATCAACATAATATAGCCATAAATATCCAACCAGTTGAAAAAGTAGAATCATATATATACTTGGGTCAAAAGATACAGATAACAAAAAACAATCGGATTGCAGATTTATTACGCCGAATATCCTTGGCAAGGTCGGCATTTGGGAGAATGCAAGATGTCTTTAAATCCACGATAAAAGATAGAGTTTTCAACCAGTATGTCCTACCAGTTCTCACTTATGGAATAGAGACCTGGGCACTAAACAAGAATATTATAAATAGATTACAAGTAACACAGCGAGCCATGGAAAGACGAATCCTAAACATCAAACTACAAGACGGCACTACCAACACAGAAATAAGAAGAAGAACAAGAGTTAAAGATGTTATAGAAAAAATATGTGCACTAAAGTGGAACTGGGCGGGATATATTGGGAGAATGACAGACAACAGATGGACGCGAAGGATGATAGAATGGAGACCATGGGAAAACAAAAGAGGAAGAGATAGGCCGCAAACGAGATAGTCGGATGACATAAAAGACTGGCAGGACACGGCTGGATGAGGAAAACCGATAACAGAGGATCATGGCAGATGTTAAGGAAGGCCTTCACTCGACGATGGGTGGAATAGACTGGATCGATAGAGAAGTTCCCGTCGGCGTAAAATTTAACGAAAGAAAATATGAGGCAACGGCTGCATTACCTACTGCGAAGAAATAGCAAGGCCTATTCGAGAAGACCGTGACTGCTTAAATAGGGGCGTTTTTACAGATGTACTCAGGAATGTAATTGCTTGATGCAATATTCCAGTTTATGTTGGAAAGGTTGTAAAACTAAAACGTATTTACCCAACCTTGCCTTATGTGAATGCATTTGTTGGAATTTTTTGCCTTTGGCACTTCAGTTCTTTCGACTATAAATTATGCAGGAGTTTTTAAGTAAAAAGGTATACTTCATTGATTTCGCTATAAATATGTGTACAGGGTGGCTCGTTTAAGAGGGGCCTATACCTTATCTCGAAAACTACGGCGGTTGGCAAAAAAAAATTAAATACAAAAGTTATTCCCAGTAAAATGATATTTAATTTTTTTGTATTGTTTTAACCGTCACTTTTTTTTATATACAGGATGGTCAAAGAAAGTTACATTTTTGGATTCTACTTAAAATTCTAAACATACCTATTTAATGTGTGATGTTATACCTCTAAAGTTAGTAGTTTCACAGCTATGAACAGTTGAAAATCGGTACTTTGACTGCTTTGTAGCAAGAAGACCATTAGAGATGGAGTAAAATGAATTCCTCATTCCTATCTTAACTTTCCAAGAGCTATCTGATGGTGCTAGCTGATGGTACCTACCGAGGTACCAGATTTGGTATCCATGGTACCACCTGCCAATTAATACCGTCAGATAGCTCTTGAAAAGTTAAGATAAGAATGTGAAATTCATTTTACTCCATCTCTAATGGTCTTCTCGCTACCAAGGTGAAAAGTAGTCAAACTACCGATTTTCAACTGTTTATAGCTGTGAAACTACTAACTTTAGAGGTATAACATCATACATCAAATATGCTTAGAATTTTAAGTAGAATTCAAAAATGTAATTCATTTAAAAAAGTGTAACTTTCTTTGACTATCCTGTATATAAAAAAGTGACGATTAAAATAATACAAAAAATACGGATCATTTTACTAGGAATAACTTTTGTATTTAATTTTTTTTCCAGCCCCCGTAGTTTTCTAGTTAAGGCATAGGCCCCTGTTAAACGGGCCACTCTGTACATATTTGGAAAACTAATTGAGATAGGGAGATCTGTGATCAATGAAGCGTAACCTAAGGTATTCTCGTAGGCTACGAAAGAAGTTAGGTAATATCACAGCATATGTATGCTGTGGTAATATGGTCACCTATTACCAATGAATCTTTTTCCTGTGCATTCACCATTTTGTCAAAAATATTATTCCAAACACCTCGTCATACCTGCTTTATAAATATTATTAAGTATTAGAATTAGAATTTCATTATTTACACAGAATTTAACATAAAACAATTTAAATACGGTTGGATAACTCGTCCATACTTCCATATACCAAAATGTAGCACCTACGAGAAAAAAACAAAGAATCTTTTTTTTTCGTAGGTGCCACCGAGGCTCAGCGCCTGAGGCTGACAAGGCGCCGATGACATAAACGGTATATTTTGCGTTTACGGACAAGTCTATTGCAAGTTTCTTTCATACATTCAATAAGCAATCGGGCAAACAAAAACATAATTAATTCGGAGAGATTAGAGCATTCATATTTAGTTCTTTAACACCACGGGATAAGCCAACAGGGGCCAGTACCGAGTGCAGCTGTAGCATGTAGTGTGCTACCCCCCCCAATCGGAACTTCGACAAACAACCCGATATTTATTTATTTATTTATTTATTTAAGCATTTCTGTCTAACAGGAAATCCATTGATAAGACAATAATGTACAAATATAAGTGAAAAATACAAATTAGTGAATAAGTAATAATATTTAACACATTGTGTTAGTTCATAGTTATAATAAATTGTATAATACAAATTCAAATCACAAATTATAAAAAAATAAGTTTTTTAAGTTGATACGAGAACTGACTTAATGACATATGAAAAATATCGTGGTTGGCAACAATATTGTTGACATAATTTCGCCTTTGGGCAAGTGATGGAAATCCAAATCTACCAAGCAACAATGTATGATCGATACCACGAGCAGGGTAAGTACCATCCGTGTTAAAAGCGAGATATTTCAATAACCTTCTCTGAATGCTCTCAATAGCGTTAATGTATTCTTGATTCTTGATAGAAAAGGCTCCATATTAAGGATGCGTATTCCAGCTTGGACCGTACATACGAATGGTACAATACTCTGAGTGACTGGATATTTTCGAAAGGCTTGCACGTTCGAATCACAAATCCCAGCATCGCTATGGATGCTTCCCTTGTTTTTTGAACATGTGTATTGAAAGAGAGTCGCGGATCAAAGTACACGCCAAGGTCTCTAAAGCTCTCAACTCGTTCCAAGACTGACGACATTATACTATACTGAAATAGAATGGGATTCTTTTTCATAGAGAAAGTCATGATTTTGCATTTGTTGACGTTAAGGGGGAGCATGTTATCCGTGCACCATTGATTCAGGCTGCCAAGGCCTTTCTGGAGCCTCAAACAGTCCTCCAGAGAGTGGATGGTTGAGAAAAGTTTAAGGTCATGAGCGAAGAGAAGGACGTTGCTGTTAAATATCTCAGTTATGTCGTTAATAAACAACGAAAATAGCAGGGGGGCTAGGTTGCTACCCTGCGGAGCTCCACTGGTAGCCTCGAAAGATAAGGATCTATGTCCTCTATGCTCCACATAAAACTGGCTCTTTGAAAGATATGAGGAGATAAAATTGCATAGTTTTTGATCGAATCCAAAAGCAGCCAGCTTCCTCGAGAGTATTGAGTGATCAAGTCCATCAAAGGCCTTTGAGTAGTCGTTGTATACTGTGTCAACTTGCAGTTGGGAATTTAAAGCGTTTTACTAGTATATTGCATAAAACAAGCTAGGTTAGTAACAGTACTTCTTGCAGAAAAAAATCCATGCTGTAGTGGTGTAAGTACGCACCTTACCTCTGAAAAGATTCTTTCATACATCGCCATTTCAAAGATCTTTGCGCACACACTAAGTAGACATATGGGTCTGTAGTTGTCGACCAAATCCACCCTGCCCTTTTTAAATATTGGACACATTTTCGCGATTTTCCAAAGCCTGGCACGCTGTCGGGACCCTGAGTAATTTTTGGCTTGAGTTTGCAAAATGCCTTCAAAATATCAGAGTCGGAGAGCGATTTTATAGATAGATGTACGTTGTTAGAATAGATGGGCGGTTGAAAAGGGACATCCATCTTTGGTGAGTATATATACACTTTTGAAAAATGACGCAAATGCGTCTACAACCAAAAACATTTAACCTAAAGAGACCCGACAAGTCATTCATAAAAATCCGAAACTTGCAAAAATAGCAACAAAACGATTGTCCCGCCTCCTTATATTTTTATGTATCGTGGACAAACTTTTGTCAAACTTCGTCCCCACTAATAAATGTAGTATTGCCCGCCCCCGCCTGAACGAAGGCAAGGACAATTCATAGACGTAGACTTTGAAAATGTGAGTCCATCATAATAATAATTTCAATAAAGTAAATACGTTTAATTTGAAATGATGGTATTTATTCGGGTGCATTATTTAAAATATATTTATGTTTTATTTATAGTGTGTCGGTTAGATTGAGTTAGTTTGGGTTAGATATGGGTTCTGAAGGTTAGTTGACACAAAATAGTTATTTTGCTGCGTCACGAAATTTTTCCGTGTCCTTGCAAAACCACTGCCATGAAACCAAAGAAATATTCACTTCAAAAATGATTTAATAGAGGTTGGTAAATGACTGCAAACATATCAGATTATCCATTAATATCACATACATAGGTAAGTATTATAAAATATTAATTAATCACATCACAAAATGGTGCCCACTGTACTACTGTGTTTCATTTACTTTTACTTACTTGTGGAAACTCAGGTTCGGATGGTAATAGCTGGAGATTTTGCATACCTCACACCGCAAGACCATCGTTACTTTGATATAAAGTTTATAAAAAATATTTATAGGAAATCACTCATGAAATACAAAAAAGTTACACGCCGCGTCGCGTCGCACAAATTCAGGCTTTAAAATGTCCATTTGAAACCAAACAAAACTGGGCGAAGAGTGCTATTTTGCACGTTTTTTAATGAAAAACATTAATATATTCAAGTCGCGATCAAAAGTTGGACGGCCATCTTGTCACTTTTGACGTTTGTATTATTAGGAATCCCATTCAAAACGGTGCACAATTTTGTTAATATCATAGCAACCAGTCATCGCAAATAGTGTCGAAAAGAGCTTCTTTTCGACACTACTTTGCGTATCGAAAAGACTTCTTTATGATACCAAAATAGCAATAGTATATTGGGCAACAAGTGCTGAAAATTCACACGAATGAGACAGTTTGGTGACACGAGCCGTAAGCGAGTGTCATAAAGTCTCATGAGTGTAAAAAGTCTTTTCAGCACGTGTAGCACACTATACTTTTTCTACGACTGCTACATACAGGATGCCCCACTGGGAGTGTGGTAGAAAATTACATGTTATATGGGAAACATTTTTATTATTGACTTATCAGAAAATTTTATTCCTAATGAAAGAAGCTACGTGAATAAGAGATTCTCGCTAAACTATAACTAGGGGCACAGTCCTAAAATGGGGCCACCGGAGTGGGGTCCCTATTTTCCAAATATTTTGAAAAAGAGGTTCCGAGGGTGAAGCCCTAAAATGGGGCCCCGGGGCAAAATCCTAGAATGGAGCCTATGGTACGGGAGTCCCATTTTTTACAGATTTGGCAATGGAGCCCCCGGGGGCGAAGCCCTAAAATGGGGCCCCAAGTCTTAAAAGGGGGCCCCTGGTATAAGAGTTCCATTTTTTACAGTTTTGCAAAAAGGGGCTCCCGAGGGGTGAAGCCCTATAATTGGGCCCCCTTTTTAGAGATCTGGTAATGGGAACTTTGAGGGCGAAGCTTTAAAACGGAGACGAAGCCCTTTAATCTAAATACCCGGATAAGCATGTGAAAAGTATACTTTGCACACGGCGTGTGCAAAGTATACTTTTCACACGATGTTTGAAATGTCCAGTTTTCAAGAGCAGTTGTTAGTGCGTTTTTGTCTATTTTCAGGGCAGTCGTAGAAAAAAGTATATTCAACTTACATTTGCAATGAATGGTCATTGTATAATATACTATTCAGCAGCTGATAATGAAATAAAATTTCCGAAAACTTATTTCCTGAATAATTTCAAATTTGAACACGAAATTTATGAGATACCAAAAATACGCAATTTTATCCCGATTTAAACGTTTTTGTGAGACATAGGGTTCTTCTGCTCTCAATGGTTAAACGAAAAATTAAATCATACCACTGCTAGCCTAAAAATAAATTGCTTATCATTATTTTTGAGACAAATAAAAAGGAACTGAAGCATACAAATTTTATTTAAAAACATATAAATATGACAAATATCTGGTTAATGACATATTCAAAAAGTAGCTTAATAACTATTTTCTTCTATTAAATACCTATTAAAAATATATTTTCATTTCATTATAAATGCTACTATCACTGAAAAAAATCTCCTAAATAAACTGGTATATCTAGAAAAAAGATTAAATCTAGAGTATTGGCAATTGTAATTGGTTTATTTAGATTTGCTAAACCAGTAAATTGTTATGGTATTTCTATAAAGCTATTGTATTAATAAAGTACCCGTATTAGGTATGTATATAATATAATTAAAGTAGATAAACATATTTACAGCAGTGCGTTCACTGGTTTTGGAACGTTACCAAGTTAGTATACTTCGAATGGGGAAGAGCCGTCGGTCGTCGACCTACAATGCTCTCAATCTATTGGTGCGTTACTTTACTACGTGCATACTATAAATATTTTGGGGGTAAAACAAGGTGGAACCAAGGGAAGCGGCATTGCCAGATTGACATGTAAGAACTTCAGAACCGGTGTTTGATGAATCAAAAATGGGGAAAATAAGTATTAGTGTTATAATTTAATATGAAAAAAGTATGTACAGTAACTCGTAAACTTAAAATTTGGCAACGCTATATCTATCGACCATAGAATGTGCCTCAATGTTGGGGGAAAACAAAGAACCATTTGTCTCGTCTCTTCAGGTTAAATGTCTTTGTCTACAACCCCCCGAGACCCACTGGATTCAACACCATTCAGGTAGACGAGGTTTGGAATGCTTTGTTGGCGCCGCCTGGACCGAGAAGAAGACCAAAACTGGGAAGGGTCTGAGCCAGTGGTCGCCTCGCAACGGGCAGTGTAATCGCCATCATCAGCATCAATATCTCATTTTATTTTAGCTCTTAGAGTACGAAACTGATTTAGTAGTTCGGTAGAATTGGATTTTTTAAGTTTTTTACGAATTCGTGCCTTAGATTTAATGGTTTTTATGGTAGCGGAGCTATACCAAACTGGACACTCTCTACTATGGTTAATAGTTTGGGGAACACATTTATCAAGAATCGAATACAATGTTTGGTAAAAATAGTTGCAGGCGCCCTCAGGCGAAGCATAATCTTCCAGAGGAGACCAGTCAGCACCCGACAATAGATTATATAATTTATGAAAGTTAGCTTTGCGATAGTTGTAATATGTTTGTGTGTTTTTGGCTTTAATAGGGGTCAATTTATTTATTGATATGTTTAAGTCTATGCCGAGCGCAGGATGATGGCCGTCCTCGGAAACAAAAGGCATCGGATTTCGCGCAGCCTGACATGGAACATTAGCAAAGAGTAAGTCGAGAGTTCGACCATTGAGATTAAGGACATAATTATATTGGACTAGATTATAGAAGTTAGCAAAGTCTAGAGAGATCTGAACCTTAGCATCATTAAGACTGTTTTCCACATTGAAATTTTGTAGGTTGAAATCCCCCATAATTACTAGATTACTATCCAAAAAAAGAGGAAATATCTCGAGGGAATAAAAAAAAAGACTTGTATTCATATGCCGCGAGACTGGGGGGAATATATATAACTAGCACATATAGTGATTTAAATTTAGCAACAATCTTACTGCCAACTATATCAACCATAGGGTTTTGATCTTGGATGCCTGATACGTCAATTTGACTCGCCTCAAACTCCCTGGAAACAGCCAACAGCACACCACCTTCTCGGGAGACGTTAATTTCCCGATATTTGTGGTCGCTTCGGAAAACCATGTAGTAGTCATCAAATAATTCCGCATTTAGAACATCTTCGTGGAGCCATGATTCAGTTATTGCTACAATCTGGCACTCCTGTGAACTTGCTGATGTGAAGAATCCGTGGGTTTTTGTGTTGAGTCCTCTTGCGTGTTGATAGTAACATATTGTGTTGTTGCTGGAGGTAGATGATGATTTTATGTTCATGTCAGACAGGTTTATGCGTTTAAATTTTGGGAACACCACGAATATATTTTATACGCAAGTTATGCTCTCCAGAATCCGTCCTTATTTGAAGCTCGGTTTTTAGAGCTTTATACTCCTTTACTTGGATGGGGGTTCTGTCATTGCTGAATGATAGATTAGAGAAATCCTGATTTTGTCTAATTGCCCTCGAGTGCCGAATTATCTTCGACACATCAGATGGAGAAGACATAATAACTTTAATGGGACGGACACTGTTAGGTATGGCTTTCCCCACCCGAAAAATTTTCAATGTTGAAATATCCAGGTCTGGAACCGCAGAGTGTATTATTTCTCCTATAATACGCTTATCGGAGCATCGCTGTTCTTCCCCTGCAATGGTGAATTTAGTTTCCGATAATCTGAAAACCATCAGGTTAGACTGGCGAGATTGACGGTCACTCAGTTCGGGGATATAATCACGCCTTTCAGGCGATTGATTGAAATCATTCTTGGTAATAAATCATTGATTTGCATTTTCAACGCCAACACTTCAGACTGGAGCTCTTCATTTATCTTCCTTTGATTTTCATACCACGCCTGAAAATCGGTGATCCTCTGTTCCATGGACAATAGCTTCATCATAACATCCTTCAATGTAGGATCATCGTTATTCGACGGGGGCGAGCCTACGGGGGAATCAACGATACCCGCGATACACCCTTGGCAAAACCATCTGCACCCCTGGGTGGATTTAAGTTCCTTGTTATAGTAATTCAAAACGGCAATTGGCATCTCAATACATACGGCATGAAACCAGTGCGCGCACTTCTGGCGTCGAATACCATAAGAGCCCTTCTTAACTATCGAATGACATGGTTCGCAAATGTCTGACATTGTAGATTCAGTAAGTGCCAAAAATATTTGGAGTATATAGTCTAATTCGCCCGGACTATAACAAAATGCACTGTCCGGCAATTCACGGGCCGCCAAAAAAAATCCAGTTAAAGTTCACGAGAGCCGGAGAAAAATGATATCGCAAATATCAACGTTTTTATCGACCATTGTGTTTGGTGTAAACAATGTGTTGTTTACAGCAGAACCTGTGTTCGCAAAAGTATCTTTCTCGTTTTAAAGTCATTAAATAACGATTATCACACAAGACGGGAAGCACACATCGAAAAAGCCAGGAGCTAATCCTGCACGCGTGTATCAATCTATACACTTCTGTGTATATGCGGCAATGCACTCACAGATTCTGTGATTACGTTGCAAGTTCCTTTGCCACGAGGTAAAAACTATTATAATAATTGTCCTCAATTCTGCATTGTGATAAATATTGAACTAAACTGGTCGTAGAGTCGCAGTGTTAAACCGGATTCCAGATTCATGCAGAACTTTATTAACAGTATCGATGTGTTTCAGTAATCTTTCCAAATAACCGTCATTAATGCCATTTTCAAAGTTTTCATTTTATTAGTTACGTTTTGCAGTGGCGGCTCGTGAGTTTAGAAAATGAGAGGACACAGGGGGAGAAGGTCATTTGACACCAGCAACAGCGAGCCCGCCGGAGGCTAACCCGCCAAAACTCTGGGGGTGCCACGCCCAATTTTTACCCAAACACCGTTAAAATCGTTAAAAAAAATAAGGCAACGGGCATTTTCAAAATATAATAGTGATTTGTGATGTCAATGCTGTGTTCACGCAAAATATTATATAGGATATTAGCGTGGGGCATAATTCAATGAAAAAAAGTTAATCCAAATATGAATTTAGAATAAAATACAACTTACACAATGTCGTATATTCGGTGATTCGATTCCAACTGCTTTATACTTAGCTTGTCCTGTTAATTTAGAAGTCTGTTTTGAAAATATATGCCGCTGACTTAATTCATTAAAAAAAACTATAAAATGATTCAAGGTATTCGGAATTACCTATTTGGTTTATTATAGAACACATTCACTTATCCACTAATTTCTCCATAAAACTAATGCCTAGTTAAATTTAATTAAAAGAAACGCACTATTTATTATTTCTTTAATCGCAAAATGTCAATCAAAACTCGAGTGAAAACCAACGCGACAAGTGGCAAAAATCACAAAGCAAAGGGATACCGACAAGTGGACGCAATAAGAATGTGCTCCAATCGGCCATTCCAGTCGTCGTTGGAAGCAGCCGTTGCCATAGGAACCCCGTAAACAAAATAGAATACCACGTGCTCTATGGCGATCTTTGATCTGTGACGTAAAATCGGGATGCGTAAACGTGGGCGAATGATAGTAAATTGCTCTAGTACTTTAGTAAATAATATAATGGTAATGCTAAATATAATATGCTGAAAAATTTACAAATGATTATTAATATTATTATTGGCACAATAGGAATAGAATAGATATCTAATAGGTATATTATTTTACATTTTTTAATGGAATTTTTGGGGGGCACGCGCTCCTGGCAGTAGCCGCCACTGAAGTTTTGTGTCTCGTTTACTATTGTTGGTTTCGTATCATCACAATTTGAAATATTGGTAAGTATAGCACATATATTATCATATCAGGTGTAGAATTCACAGTAGTTCCATAGTACTTGGCTTCTTTGATTTCTGACACTATTTTTTGTGTTGTAGTTTTTTTTTCTAGAAATTTTACTTCCCTAGGATATTAGAATAGACCACCTTTGAGGGGCCTGGCCGCTGCGAAGAAATTATAGAGTGATTGCACAATTCCAACCAGATTTACCGCTTCGAAGCAGCTTTCTGGTACCCACTAAATTTAGACTGTGAGCTCTACATAGTGCCCAACTTGCTGTATTGTTGATTTCGTTAAATCTTGCTTGTACTCCCAATACACTCCACTCAGTAGCGTGTCGTGGGTCGAAGGGCGAAGGGGGCAAACGGGGAAAAGGGCGCCGCCGGAAAAATTTCGGGGTGCCACGCCCAATTTTCGGCCAAATGTCTTTAAAATCGTTAAAAACAAAAAGGTCGTGGGGTGACCAATATATTAAATATTCAAGAATCAGGCGAATAGGGAAACGAATAAAAAACATAAACATGACGATGAATGTTATTTACATTAAATCAAATAAAGGATTCAATAATTAAAAATTCTAATTATGTAATTATTGTAATAAGTATATAGTTACTTCGTTTTTAAATAAAAATATATAAAATATTTTAATATTTACCTACTTATTTTTAATAATTAACAGCACCCTTTATCACTTGACCGTCTGTTATTAATTATATAAATAATTTATTAATTATATAAATCCGAAAAACGACAAACGCAACTAACAACCGAATACGGAACTAATTGACTAACCCAAAATACCCAAATAAAATGCATTCTTTATTCTTTATCCGCCCGTCCGTATTACCACGTTAATGAATAATAATTAGATTATTTAGGTTTTTCAGAAAAATAATTTTTAAAACCTGACAAAAAAACTGCCGAATTTTTTTAACGCAAAATTAATTTGCACATCAAGTTCTGGGAAGAGGGGTGGTAATTATCCCCTCTACCCACCCCAACCCCCGTGTTTACGCCTTTCGTGGCAGCGTGAAACGCTGGAGGAGAAAAATTTCGGCGGGTGCCAGATGCCACACTCCAAAACATTTATTTGACCCTCGATATTATAATAGTTTTTGACTAATTATGACCCGTTCTTTCGACTGATGAAGTAATATTTTCGAGTTTTATTAAATTATTACGAATTTAATATTAAATAATTTTGTACACTACCTATTATAACGAATATTGCCAATATTATTTCCTAGAAGAGTGAGAAGGGACAAGGGACATTATATTACAAAAAATAAATAATTATGTATTATTTATTTACAAAAAATAGTGCATTAAATAAAAAGTGGAACATGTAAAATGATACATACAAAAAATAATTATAGCGCCAACCGTCTGGTTTTTACAGATTTGAGAGAATTAAATTAATTCGTGAAGCACGGGGCGCCCGGTCACCCAGAGGCGGAAGGGCGGAGGGGGTATTCGGACCCTTTGGCCCCCTATACGACACGCCACTGACTCCACTCATATTAGCCGCATTGTCATAAGACTGACACCTGCAAAACTGGGTTTATTCCATGATTCTCTAAAATCGAAATTAGAGTATGGAAAAGATATTTGGCATTATGTTTTTCTATATGAACAATCATCAAAAATCGTTCATGTACATCATTACTTGTTGAGACGTTCCTCATAACTACAGACAGCTGATCGACATGGCTGACGTCAGGTGTAGAATTCACAGTAGTTCCATAGTACTTGGCTTCTTTGATTTCTGACACTATTTTTTGTAGTACCTTGGACCCTAGTAAACTTTCGTCATACGTTGTGGAATATAAATATGAAACGTTCTCGCGGCCTAGGTTACCGTATCATCTTATGTGTTCTTCTAGAAAAGAGTCAAACTTGGCTAAGAGATCAATACTTCCAAAAAAATTTCCATTTCTAGGATTACCATCATGTATTTCATTATCTCCCCGACACGGTAGTTCTCTTTCTGTCAAAAATTTTATTACGCCTACTACTCTTCTTAAAACCGTTGTCAAATATGGGCTTTCTTTTTGTTTGACACTATCAAACATCTTATCAATTTGTCTAGTTTTTTTTATTGGTCACTAAAGTAAAAATAGCTGCAAAATTCGTGATTCTGGAATAGGCATTTTTCTAGTCCTTAAAGCATTTTTGCTATTGGTTTGGATTTGCAGGCAGATCAGATTTGAACAAAGTACATATATAACAGCAAAGCGTTCCAGTAGATTCTGAAAATATTAACCAGTCCCTTTTTCAGTTTTCTGAGGAAACAATCTTGTGATAGGTGTCTCAATTTTTCTCAAAATTTGTTGGCGTATTACTTGAAATTTACGTCTAACATCTGCACAGGGGGATTACGAGAGAAGTAATCAATAAGACCTGCGCTTATGGTTGTCAAATGTATTGGATCGGAACTGAAAATACTCAAGCCCGATGTTGTTTATTCAGACTTTTCAGACTTCATCTGCGTGGAAATCTTGGAATAGTCATTAATATTTGTCAAACCCTTGCGTTCTATGTGTGTGATATTCTCACAATCCTTAGTTGATCTACCGCTTTGACCTGGATAGTTCCCATAAACCTAACTATATTGAAGAAGAAGAACTATCTACTGCACCTGTATCAGTCCTTTTAGCAACATTGACATATTTCAATAGAGTCCCTTTTATTTTACTAAGCGACTCATTCACTTTCTCTTTCTTTTTCCGTTTTTTACCTCTAGTCTCGTGTTTTCTTTTCAGATTTGACGAAAACAGCCAGATTGCTCCAGATCTCTTATTAAATGTCTTTTATAGGATGGAATTTTATAAATGTTTAGATTACCTTATTAACTTTATTAACAATAATTTGGGAGAAGTTATAAGCAATTTAACGCCAGTCATCAATATCGTTTAATTTCCATTGTCAACCAAATTGAAAAAATGTAACCATGGGAAATATAAGAACAGTGGTTGATCAGTAGCAACCAACAAACGCACGTTCGTTTAGTATCCTAAAATTTGTAAAAAGTAGTTCCTGAGAGACTAGACTATTGTTAATAAGATTTCAAAAATAAGTTACCGAAAATTTAGAATTGACCCGGGTATTGAATACCTGGGTGAAATTAAAAGCAAGAACAATAAAAATAATAGTCTAGCTGAGGTAGGATTTATTAAAGGTTCTTTATTTTTATGGCAGTGGCACACACACTAAAGGAAGATGTTGATTGACACGGCTCTTGAATATTTGTAAGTTGTAATTAGTGGGAAACAGATGTCCTGGGAGTGAGTTATATAGTGATGCAGTGCGCCAGACAAAGGAGTTCTTGTAAAGCGATATTCTAGGTGTTTCCAGTTGTACGACGAACTGGTGCGCTCTTGCCGTCTGTCGTGACTATCTGACAGGAGCCGCCAGGGGCGGGATGAGGCGGACCAAATCCTGGGAACATCTGCCGTGAAAGTATCTGTAAAACAGAGATATATCGGCTACATGTCTGCGATGTTCCAGACTATCTAGATTCCGGGTCAACTCCGGGTCGCCGATGAGACGCACAGCTCTCTTCTGAATGGAATCCAGCAGCTTTAGGGTGTGGTTTGGTGCGGCACCCCAGATATGTGAGCAATATTCTAAGCACGGTCTTATTTGCGCTTTGTAGAGCAAGAGCAACTGCTGCGGTGTATAGAGTTTTTTGTTGCGAAATAGCGCACCAAGCTTCTGGGAGGCTGATTTTGCGATGTTAGCAACGTGGTCATGCATGCCAGAACATATTGCTGTTGACCGAGATACCCAGCAGTCCGATTGACGAGGATGAAGGAATGGTCGACCCTGCCATAATGATGTCAGGGCCCGCTGTATTGGCCCTCTTGGTAAACGTGGCTGCTTGGGTCTTGGCTGCATTGAACTGGACCAAATTTCGGTCGCCCCAAGTTTGAACTTTCTCCAGGTCCCGATTAATTGCTGTAATCTGCTCCTGTCTGCGGTGATGAGTCTCAGTCGCTGGTAAGGGTTTTTCTGATCTAAAGTGGGAGACAAGGGTACTGTCATCTGCAAAACTGTAAACAGGATTATTTGTTTCGGTCAGCAGGTCATTAATATAGATGATAATATAGAGTTGGTGAAAGTATTGCGCCCTGAGGCACGCCCGCGTTGATGGTGAATGTGTCCGAGACGTGTCCATCGACTGCAACGTGCAGGGTTCGGCTCTTAAGGAAACTGGCAAGCCAACTGCAGAGAGAGGCTGGCAGTCCGAAGGACGGTAGTTTGTTGAGCAGTCCGTCATGCCAAACTCTGTCGAATGCCTTTGAAATATCCAACGCAATCGCTCGAGACTCTCTGTAGTTCTCAATTGCTTTACTCCATATATGAGTGACATAGGCCAATATATCTCCTGTCGATCTCTCTTTGCGAAAGCCGTATTGATTATCGCTGATTATTTTGTTGTTGTCGAGGTACTTGAGCAGTTGCTG
Organism: Pissodes strobi; assembly: GCA_016904865.1. Classification (NCBI taxonomy): domain Eukaryota; kingdom Metazoa; phylum Arthropoda; class Insecta; order Coleoptera; family Curculionidae; genus Pissodes; species Pissodes strobi. Next base: position 26,598 of record MU188520.1, on the reverse strand, counting down.
ATTGACTACACGTTCCATGACTTTGGAGATTATTGGAAGCAAGGCAATTGGACGATAGTTTGAGGGCGTCGTTTTCTTGCCTTTTTTTGGTACAGGTTGCACTCGAGCGACTTTCCAAGAAGATGGGTAAATCCCTTTTCCTTAAGACAGAGAAAAAAGCCTGGAAAAAACGGGTGTTAGTTCGTTGGCGCAGTTCTTTAACACGATGTCTGGTATTCCGTCCGGTCCTGATGCCTTTTGCGTATCTAGATTTTTAAGGATTTTACGAACATCACGGTGATGAAATTTGACTTCTGCCATGGTAGTGTTGGTGTTCGATATGGTGGGAAGAGTCTTGCCTTGGGGGACGTCTAAGGTAGAGGCGTATGCATCTACCACCTAAGGCCGCTTCCACTGGATGCATCGGCCTCATACTCTCCTTCCTTTGGTGGTCCCTAGTCTGACAGGGGTTAAAATAGGGTTTGTTGGGTCACTCCCTAGTGATCAGCTCCAGACTTTGCACTTTGGTGTTCACCAGCCTGGGGGAGGACGATGGGATTTGATGGGCCACATCCCGTGGC
>MU188520.1:0-17866 GCA_016904865.1 Pissodes strobi | reverse complement strand
GTATACAAAAAGCTTAAGATATAATACACCCTGTACATATACTCTATTTTTCAAATTTTGATAATAACAAAAATTATTCGTATGATGAACTCAATTTCGAAAATCGAAAAATATTAAGCATGTACCGTATTAAGAGAGAGCTTGGAGCACAAAATATATCCCACAATATACCCTGAATAAGAAATAAATAAATATTTAAAATAAATTAAAAGCACCTTTCTCTTTTGACATTGCGAGTTTGCTTCCGCACTATCACTAAACAGGATTAATAGGAATCAATCTTCTTTGTGCGGTACTTTCCTATATATCTTACCTAAAAATATTATTAATTTGACCAAAATACGATTCCTATATTGAATAAGAATATTCAAAACTTTATGGTCACAATAATTATTAATACTATGTGAATAAATTCCTTTGTTAATATGTTAACTTTCGTTATCAAATGGTATTTAGATATAAGTAGATATTTATGGTTTAAGTTTAATTAGCTAAAAATATATATCTTTATTGCTCATTTAATAAATAATTTATTTTGCAAAGATATTTTCGGCTCTAAAGTCTTTTCAAATTGCATATAGGTTGGAACCCTTAATGGAACCCTTAATGCGGAACGGAACTCTTATGCCCAGAGGGTCAGTAGCCCAAAAGTCTCATAGTTGCCGATTTGATAAACAGACAGAGACAAATACAGTTTTTATGTCGATTTTAAATAAATCCTTGATCTAGCAATATTATCAAGCACAAATTCAGGATTGTATCAAGATTGTGTGAAAATCCTTACATAATTTAATGAAAAATTGTTATATGCAAAATGTATAACCTACGAAAGCGTAGCCACAACAGATTTTTTTTACTTCAAACTTTAAACTTAGAATTCGAGGACCAAGTCTGAAGTCAGACTTTAAACTCGATATTCAGGAAAAATGTCCAGAATTCATATTTTAAACCCTGAATTCGGAGAAAAAAATCTAAATTGATCATAGAAAAAGGTCTCAATTCCGACTTTAAACTATACGAATTCAGAGAAAAGAAGCCTTAATTCAAACATTTAACTCAGAATTTATATTAGGGGAGACGGGGCTAGTTGATGCACTTTTTATTTAATTACTTTAAAAGAAAAATCAAATATATTTATTTTAAGGTATTAAGTTTAAACAAGTATGTGCCCTTTTGTGGGGTAGAATGGAGCACTGTATGAGATGAGTGGACTTGGAATTGTAAATAAGAGAAAATTCACATCAAGTTCCAATGATTTTAATTGATACATACTTCTTACAGCGAAACAGTGGTAGATCCATTCAACAAAATATTAAAGTAAAGGCTCAGGGTAAAACAAATTTGAAATAAAAATATTATAAAATGAAAGGCAAATTTAAACATCATAATCGGAATCGCAATCCATACATTGATAAAATAAAACGTTCTGCAGCGGATTTTTGATGAGTCCATATGTAACAAGAAGTGAATAATCGATTTCTCCTTCAAAATCCTCCCCACACATAAAATATTCATTCCTGGTATCCTCATTTTTCTTCTTTTTCTGTTGTAGCTATGCTACATTGGTTGCCAGAATTGTTCTTGCTCTGGGTTGTCTATTACTACTGCCGGCTTACTTTCTCTTGCATTGGTAGCAAGATTAGCATTTTGTGGCTATGCCTTCGGAAATAGTCTGATGCCATCCAAGCTAACATAAGTTGTTTTATTTTTTTTAATTTCAGTAAAAAAATCTTCTGCACATTCTGTGCCACTGAAAATATCACGTATTGTGTTTTCATCCTTTCCAGATTTTTTAAATTATTTTCTTTGGTAAGTCCAGATCTGTCCAAAGAACATCGTGTCATAAATTTGGAGTCCTCAAACATATTGTGCTGAATGGGTTAATACCCTTTACTCCAAATCGTGTCATTATATTATTTGGTGTGGTTGTTAATGACAAAGCAGTACATTGTCATGCCTTTTCCAGGGGTATTTTTTATCCAAGCATCTGAATAGTGCATTAATGTATTTTTGAAAAGCCCGAATACTTCTAGGTATAGAGACTGAAGTTTGTGGGAAGTGTGTGGCATGAATGTAAGTAGAGTTACTCCATTGCTTAAGCCCGCTATTGATAAATAATGTGAACTATGATTATCAAGCAACACGACTTTCGTCCACCCTGAAAAATTTCCAATACCGGCATTTCCATCTGGTGCACCAGTTAAAGAGTAATAGCTGCAATTCATTCTAGGAAATATAAAGAATATATGGGAATGCTGCTGCCACAGTGGTTGACGTTCCACGATCTTGAAATACATTTCTTCCTATTTGCTTGTGGCCTTTTCTGGCGATAATCAAGCACAAACAGACCTTTAAGTTTTCAAAGAAAATAAATAGCTATTGTATTTTTATTAAAATTAATGCCCTAGTATCTTAGGGTATCGGATGGTGAGTCTTGATTTTCTTTTTAGATATGATCCAAACTAATCCGGGCCAGCCAATTGATTTTCATGCCAGTATATCGAGAAATATAGATTTAAAGCCACAGACAAGTTTTGTTACCCCTTTAACTGATAAGCCATAGCATTATAAAATGGCCATAGTAAATATCTGAATTGAATTTTTGAATTAGCCTCCTGCTCTATAGAGGACATTTGTATCCTATAGCTACTTGTCATTTTGAAGATCCGCAATATTTACCAAAATAGAATTATGGTCCAAGGAAGAGTGCTAAAATCTCTTGCTCCTCCATTTATTAAAACTTGTTTGGAAGATCTAGCCATTACATCTTCAGCACTTTTTCCACTTTGTGTTTTTTTTGGTAGTTTTTTACTTCAGATCCTAAAAAATAACAGCATTTTAATACATTGGTCATTTCAATGTAATGAAGCAGGTTGGCACAGCGTCAATCTGCTCCTATATTTCTGAGCCTACACTTACCTTTGAGATATCACATGTTATTATAATTAATGTGTCACGCCGAATATTTACTAGAAGACGCAAAAAACTGATATTGCCTTTGAACCACTAACCGACTGACTAATGAAATTCCGCTAATGGCGGTAGAGTTCAAGACTTAAACAAGGCAACACCGTCTAGACAAAAAGACCCTGAAACTAATAAAAAGGAGTAGCACCTCTGTTTGGACCGAAACTAAACACTGTTAAGGATTTCGAGGTTTTAATATAAAATATGTATCAAATTGTGAAATGTATGCACTTGCAGTGAATAATTTATACAAAGCAGGTAATTGTCGTGTATTCGTGAAAATAGACTCTTAACCCTACTACACTGCATTATACTTCCTAATTATTCTACTTTATACAATTAAATGCTTATAGTTTATAGTTAGGGACTGATTGCTCTGGTACAAGATGTGTTTTCACAAATATGTAGTATAATTTTAGAGCTCATAATACCAAGGAATATCTAAAAAAAACTGAATTTTAAATATTCACATACTCTCTGCCTGAAGTAAACAAACAAGCCCTTAAAGCTTTACAATAATAATGTCTACTTACCTAGTTACTTTGTCTGCCGGTTACAGTCGGACAACATCAGAGAATTGATTTTAATACCTCAGTTTTACTTAGGATACCTAAACACTTTTTATTTGTAGCATTATTGAATATTGATTAAGGGTTGTAGGGCGGTTTTAGTTACGTGTTGTAAGAGCTAAAGTATGTTTAAGCTTTGGTTTAAATTCAGTCGCTTAACTGAGAACATTGACTTTAAAATAAATGTGTAAAATAGTGTTGAGTGAATTAAATATGGTGTTAACCTGTTGTGTTCCCAAATGTAGAGGGAATTATAAAAATGGACCCAAAGTGGCAATTTTTTCATTTCGAGAAGAAGGTGAATTGAGGCAGCAGTGGACAAATTGAACTAAGAGAGACCAGGAATAATCGGCTAAATTTTGTTTTTTTTTTTATTTTTATCGGCGATGACTAGTCGGACACACTGTATTTTTAGAGGCTGTGCCTAGTATTACGGCACAACATATGATATTAATTAATTGTATTGCTTTTTCTATTTTTTTTTACCTAAGAAATGCTTATTTTAATCCTAGGGTGGTTGCATTGTATTCAGTACTATTCAGTGACTGTTTTGACAGAAGTCTTGGTCTAACGCAGGCAATTTGCTACTACTACTTCTTAGTAGCAAACAACTTGCAGCTGAATGTCGCAAAATGTAAGGTACTCTAATTTTCACTGAAAAATGATCTTATTATACATAGATATCATATACAAGGACATTTTCTTGAGAGGCCCCAAATGTTTACCGATCTTGGAGTCACATTCGACTGCTCATTTTCTTTAAATTTCCACCTAGACAAAGTTATCTATTCTGCTAACCGCATATATGGGCTTATTACTAGAATCAGTCGTGTTTTTAGCGAAGTCAAGACTTTCAGTACTCTCTACAATGCATTTATCAAGTCTAAACTGGAGTGTGCCTCGGCTGTCTGGAGCCCGTTCTATCAGGTACATATTGACAGGTTGGAATATGTGCAGAGACGTTTTCTTAAATACCTGAGTTATAGAGTGGATGACGTGTACCCCTCGGGATATCTCAAGATAGTTTGCTTTCAATGCACGGGTATCCTAGTCTCATTGTGAGCAGAAAGTGTTGCTTGGTTGTCACAAAATTGGCAGTGCCCAGATTTGTTGCATACGGACGGCTCGTACTAATATTATGAAGTAATCCCCTTTACATAGTATGTGCAAAAAATACAATAATATTAGTTGATATGTAGACATTTTCCACTGCAATGACAGCAAGAAGACAAAGCAGAGTGGCGGCTGACGCAAACAATTTACCGATTATTTAAGGAAATTGTAGTAAGATAGGGGAAAATCCACCAAAGAACATGCAGGTATGTATATCTTAGATTAACAGATGTATCATACGTTTTCAAACTTATCACTTGTTTACGTTTTGTCAATCAAAAACTCGTTCTTTTTAGGTCCTGCATTATACGAAGATCTAATTATTTTACCATAGGAACGATAATATATATGCGTGTAAGAGATCTGGATTACTTTCTATACTATAACATTTGAATTAACACACGAAGGGTGCCTCGAGTGAATCAAAAGTTTGAAAAAACCAATAAGGTAAGATATTTTCTATTTAAGTAGCAACCATTGTGTAGTCAATTCATGTTAATAGATCACAGGTGTAGGTACTCCTAATTTGTGACCATGCATCTAAAACAAATTTTAATGGACATGTTCAATTTTAGCGTATACTGGACTCGATTACAATATCAAGATGAGAATAGAATCCAGGACCCCTACTGAAGTAATGTCACAAACATAATGTTTGCCAACGCCAGGAGATATAGTTTAAATGCAATATAACTAATATGTAACTATACAACAAAATATATACGGTGCACATGCAAGTTGAATACTGGTTAATCAATATTTGAATATTAGCTATTCTACCCGTCATATAGTGGATATACAATTAACTATATATGGGGTATACCAGGTTGAATAATGGTTATGCAATTGCTGTATTAACGGTATACAGGCCCTAATATGAAAGCAGGATAAATTATGCGTACGGATATATCACAAAAACTTAAATTAATATGATTATTTAATAATCAGTATACAATAATTGTATAATCGTTATAGTTCAGCGATACTACTTTCAGAAAAACCGATTGTATATTGGCAAAAACAGTTAATTTGTCACAAATAGTATACAAGTTTTGTATTATGGTCATTCGATTTTTGTATAGTGGCTAATTTATTTTCTCTCAGTGTGCCAATATTCAGTTAATTTGGGTTAGTTTTAATTTACTTTAACATTTTTAATCTGTTCCGATACGTTTTAGTCCGTTTTGGTGCTATTAGTTACTTTTGGTTTGTCATTCAATCAACTTTCGGTTACTTTCAGTTAGTTCCAATTTATTTTAGTCATTTGAATCGGTTCCTATACGTTATAAGCAAATTTAATGTTTTTGATTAGTCGCTTAAATTCGTTTCGTTTTGGTTAGTTTTAACTTACTTTAATTTTTGTAACCTGTTACGATAGGTACGTTTTAGCCTGTTTTGGAGCTTATGGTTACTTTTGGCTAGCTTTGGTTAGTCTTTCAATTAACTTTCGGTTAGTTTCAGTTAGTTCCAATTTATTTTAGTCATTTGAACCGATTCCGATACCTTATGATCAAATTTAAGTTTAAATAAACAAACTAACTAGCTGCACGACTCTGCCGTCCTTTTCCCCTTTTCCCATTTTAACATTTTAATTTAGTGTTCTGGCATTGTAAGTGGCGACCTATAGTTCTCTAATTTGTTCCGGCCTTTTCCAAGTACTTATCGAATTTTTGCCTCTCCCAGAATCCACGAGGCTGACTGAAATATCAGTGTGAGATTCTAAGTTTTTAACTCTACTCACCTGGGGTAATTGTTTGAAACTCGGCATTTCCATGGTTACTTTAGGAGGTTGTAGCATTTTTTTAACGCCGCGCTTGCCGAGCGTGTTGGCGAGTCGTATGAGATATGTATGGTACGGTTATACTGCAGTGAGTCAGTCGTCAGAGCCTCGTTGGTTGTCTAGCAGGGTGCACAAGATGACCAAAGTCATCAGCAGGTGAGGTTGAAGTTTGGGCTAGCAGATGATCAATAATGCCTACGCCCCTTGCACCTCTTTTTATTTACAGTTCATATATGTTGGATGTAGACGATTGTTTTCCATGGCTACTATGATTAATAACAAGAAATAGTACTGAGATATTGAATTAACTAAAAATATCTAAATAAATAAAAACCATCAAAAATAGGTATAGGAACTACTTAACAAAAGTTGCAGGGTTTTTGATAATCGTTAAAATAACATAAAAATAAAAACCAAATTTTTATTTTTAAGATTTGAACATATTATGAACACCTTATAGATTCTATTTCAAATATTTTTTTGGCAGAGCATAACCTTGATCTTAGCGTTTCTTCTTCCCAAATATAAAAAAATCCCTAGCAAAAGGGTTAATAAAGATGCGCATGAAATTGTGATTTTTTAGTTAAAAGCCTCATTATTTCAAAAGTTTTACAAATATCAAACCTATAATAAAAAAGTTTCAGAATTGTACGTATAATAAAAAAATCGAATAATATATATGGGGTCCTTTTTAAAAAATACAATTTTGTACTACCGTACTTTTTTGGCGCGCATCCCATATATTCGGTAAAAAAATGTGCACACATAGTAAACATATATTATAGTTTATTAGCATAATTTACCTATAATATAATAATAATAAAGGGCAAACTTACCTTATTCAATCGTTGATTCACCCTGTACATACTTAATACAAATGCTTAAAAATAAATTACAGAATTGAATAAGTACATACCTTTTAACAATAATACATTATACACGGCATAGCAATTATTGTCAAAAAATTTTATATTTTAAAAATTACATAAATTACTTTCTTTGATCAACAAATAGGTATAGTTGATATTTTTTCTGATTCTCAAAGACTTGATGTAGAACAGGCTATTATATAATTAAATTTACATTAAATACGGTGTAATGGCTAATGCACATTTATTTATTATAAAGATTTTCATTTAAGGATCATAAAAATCAATATCTCACGACCTGCCACATTCATCCGAATTTATTATCAATACCTCTGTTACCTGGTCGATGAATTAATGTAATTCCGACTAATTCCCACATTTTTTTTCTGCTTTAATTACGTGATTTATGCAATTATGCTATTCCTCTGCGTTTACTTGTTTCAAGACTTCATGAAAACGTATTGGAACATCTTTCATTATGTAAGAAGTATTCTTCCTTGCAACATATTCTTTTACTCGAGCCCATATGAACTCTATAGAGTAGCGCGGAAGTCGAAGTACTGTGATATTCCGTTTTTTGCCATTTCGTCAACAGCATATATTGTGAAATGGTCTTTATGTGAAGGTACAATTGCAAGTAATTCTTTTTTAACCATATTCTCCTCGAACTTGGTCTGTTTTTTCTGAAATCCACAGTATAATTTTCGATTTTGGCCGCGCATTGGTAGGGATTTTCTCAAATTTTCTAGAATGGTAAATCCATTACTGTTACTGAGTAAGGTGGTGAAATTAAATATAGCATTTGTTCAAAATATTATTCAAACTAGGGGTTCGCGAGACTATGGTCTCGGTCTCGGTCTCGTTTTCGAGAGAGACCGAGTCCGAGATCTGGAAATTGGAATCGAGACCGAGACCGAGACTTACCTATCGAGACCGAGACCAAGGTAACGAGACTCTCGGTCTCGGTGTCGGTCTAGAAAATATTTTTATTTGTTGCAATTTCAAAACTTATTTTTCTGAAAAAAAAAAACAAATTTTTATGTATGTTATTGGCAATTTATGCCAATGGGGTCCAATCAACCAAAAAATTGAAAAATCGTGCAAATTCGGGTATAACCCTTGTTTATTTTAAATTGGGCTGTTTCTTTTTAAGATTCTAGAAGAAAGGTTATACTGTTATGTACATAATATGTAATTATGTAGATAACTTATTTGGAGCCATTTCCAAGCAATAAACAGCTATGAGTTTTCACAATTTCCGTAATATCTACAAGGTAATAAAACATTGCGTATCCATTAAAACAACTGGATATCTGCTTCTGGTACAACCGTGTCAGATTAGTATATTAAAAGATGAATGGCCACCTTTGACCATATCCACTTATACAGTATATATCGTATACCTATACAGAGTGTCACAAAATTAGTGGACGAAGCATTAGCCCTGTAGGTATTGGTCAAAAATACCTGAATTTTTTTTATCGACATATATCGGGAGCTAGGGCCTCTTAAAAGTGGGCCCCTAAAGATGTTTTTTTTCTAATTATTTCCAAAATTGTGTAAAATAGAGTTTTAAAATTTTGGAATTCCCCTAAATACACTAAGTTAATAATAATTAAAATCCGTTTTTCTCAAAAACGCTGCGTCCTAACGAAGCAAACTAAGAGGCACTTTCTTGCGAAAAAAAATTAAAATTTTCAAAATTTGAAGAATAAATATGTAAAAAGTTAGCCCAAAAAAAGGTTAATTTTTAGATTCACCCCCTAAAATGTTCGCACCTGACTAAAATTTTTTATTTTTAATCCATTTCTAAATTCAGAATATTAAAGTTAGTAGGATCCCAAAATTTTAAAACTCTATTTTACACCGTTTCGGAAATAATTAAAGAAAACCATATTCAGGGGCTCATTTTTAAGAGACTCTAGCCCCCTTCCCGATATATATTTATAATTCAGTCATTGGCGATTTTTACCTGGAAAATGTCGGGAAGTTTTGAAAATCTCCAGCTTTGTAGGTTTAGGGGTCCCTAATTAAAATCCATAAAATGCACAATTCGACACTTGCCGCCGGCGCCGCAATCTTAATCGGTATTTTGCAAATATCTCGAAAACTGCAATTTTCGAAAAAATATGTAGAGAGTAAAATTAAAGAAGATTAAATTTCATACAAAAAAAAGTTTTATGAAAATTTTCGCTAAAGGTAACTGTTTAGGCACAAAATCCCTGTAAATTTTACAATTTTGTGTAAAGTATCATATATAGCCGATTTTTCGAAATCACATTCTAGTATGGTTCACTAAAACTATTTTTTGAGGCTTTCTACAATTTTGTCATGAAATATTGACGTATTTTTTTTATTGCAGTGGCACACAAACTAAAGGGAGATCCTATGGCGTTCGACGAGAGGTGTGTGTGCGAAGATGTTGATTGACACGGCTCTTGAATATTTGTAAGTTGTAATTAGTGGGAAACAGATGTCCTGGGAGTGAGTTTCACAGTGATGCAGTGCGACCGACAAAGGAGTTCTTGTAAAGCGATGTTCTAGGTGTTTCCAGTTGTACAACGAACTCTTGCCGTCTGTCGTGACTGTCTGACAGGAGCCGCCGGGGGCGGGATGGCAGACCAAATCCTGGGAACGTCTGCCGTGAAAGTATCTATAAAACAGATATATCTCGGCTACATGTCTGCGGTGTTCCAGACTATCGAGAGTCCGGGTCAACTCCGGGTCGCCGACGAGACGCACAGCTCTCTTCTGAATGGAATTCAGCAGCTCTAGGGTGTGCTTTGGTGCAACACACCAGATATGCACGGTCTTATTTGCGTTTTGTAGAGCAAGAGCAACTGCTGCGGTGAATAGAGTTTTTTGTTGCGAAATAACGTAACAAATTTCTGGGACGCGGATTTTGCGATGTTAGCAACGTGGTCATGCTAGGATATATTGCTGTTGACCGAGACACCCAGCAGTCCGATTGACGAGGATGAAGGAAAGGTCGATACTGCCATAATGATGTCAGGGCCCGCTGTATTGGCCCTCTTGGTAAACGTGGCTGCTTGAGTCTTTGCTGCATTGAACTGGACCAAATTTCGGTCACCCCAAGTTTGAACTTTCTCCAGGTCTTGATTAATTGTTGTAATCTGCTCCTGTCTGCGGTACACCACCCAAGAGGTAAAGTACATGGCGCGTTTTTTAAACGTGGTTTCCCCTGGGGACCTAATCCACTAGGTAAATAAAAACCCTAAACTTATCTCCACAAGCCAGACGGACCTGGCTCATTGATGTCAAAATCGATTGTGTCTGCTATGCTGGGCTCAGGATGGTCTTTCAATTCGTTGAACTCTTCATCTTCAGCCACCAGAGGGATAACCACAGACAAATCTAACTACTCTTCATCGGATTCGTCGAGTGACACTTCAGTGACGTTGTCGCAGGATTTTCCATTGCAGTAATCACTAATTATTCAAAAATCAAAGATACCTTTCAGAAAGATTTAAATCATAAATTAAAAATCACTTTCAGAAAAAATATTTAAACTCAAAATATTGAAATAAAAAAAAATGTATTTAAATCACAAAAATGATTTAAATCTCACTGATGGTGACAGCTCTGCCAGAGCCAAAATAACTATTAATAACACGTTGGAAGGAAATAAACTGGTAAAAAAGCAAGAGCTCCAACAAAGGATGAAATACTAACCAAACAAGAACAATATAAAAAAAAACTAAATAAAAGATTAACACCTATAGAGTCCATGGAATCTATGAAACTAAACAATATCGCACAAAAAGTCAAGGTGGATATCACAACGGCTACCAGAAAACCTCCCAAAGAAAAAACACAAAAATTAGTCATAGTACGACCGAACTAATGAAGGAAAGAAGAAAACTTGATAAATAAAATCAAAAAAGATATCCGAAAAGATATAAGAGCATTTAAGAGCAACCTAATAAAAGAGTGTATAGAAGACAATGCAAACATGAAGGTTTTAAAATCCAAGCTAACATCAGAAAAGGCAAAAATTGTTAAAATGAAGAACATTCAAGGGATTGTTGTCTGATAAAAAAGATATAGTGAAAATTGTCGAAAACTTTTATAGGACACTATATACGTCAAGCTCTACCTACAAAGAACACGCACTTACTAAGATTATGTTAAATGTAGGATCAGGGGATATACCAGAAATATCTATAGCCGAAATTAGAGCAGCCCTTAAACAAATGAAAAATCAAAAAAAGCCTAGGAGAAGACAGAATAACGTCATAAATGCTCAAATTGGGGGGTAAAATAGTTGAACAAGCAATACAAATTCTGCGAAATAAGTACCTAGAAGAGGAAAAAGTACCAGACGATTGGATCAATGCCGAAGTTGTAATACTTTCCAAAAAAGGGGACATCACCAACTGCCCCATCAGCCTACTGTCGCAGATATATAAACTATTCACTAGGATAATAACGAACCGTCTAACAAACAAACTTGACCCCACTCAACCAGTAGAACAAGCGGGGTTTCAAAAAGGATAGAGCAATGTGGAACACTTGCAAACCCTGAGACTATTAATTGAAAAACAACTGAATACAACATTCCCCTACATTTGGCATTTATAGTTTTTCAAAAAGCATTCGATACCATAGCCATACACGCATTTCTAAAAGCTATGGACCGGGCAAGAATAGATTCAAGATACACCAACATAATTAAAAATATTTATCATAATGCCACATTCCATGCTAAAATTGACGAAGACCTACAAACCAATAAAATTTAAATACAGCGAGGAGTCCGTTAGGGAGAGCCGATGTCTCCAAAATGATTTATCCTAGCATTGGAAGACGTCTTTAAGGAACTATCATGGGAGAAAAAGAGATAAAAAACAACCTGCGCTTTGCAGGCGATATAGTCTTAATTTCGAGTGATGCCAATGAGCTTGAAGAAATGTTGGAACAGCTTAACATTGCAGCAAAAAAGGTGGGATTAAAGATGAACTTAAGCAAAACCAAGATAATGAGCAATACAACAATAGACATTATCATAGAACATCGGATTGTCGAAAATGTCAACGAGTATGTGTACCGGGGCACAATATTGGGTAAAGAAAACCAGACCGCAGAAATAAATAGAAGAATTGGTATGACTTGGGCGGTTTTTGGAAAGCTCCGTCATATCCTAAAGGACAGAACCATCCCCATTAACTTAAAAAAGAAAGTATATGAATCATGCATACTTCCAGTAGCAACATACGACCTTGCAACGATGACACTCACAGAGAGAAGCATAAGCCGATTAAGAACAACACAGAGAGCAATGGAGAGAGCCATATTAGGAGTTTCGCTTAGAGATAGGATTCGTAACGAGGATATCAGAAGACGTACACGGGTCACCGACGTCAAAGAACGTATAACGAAGTTGAAATAACAGTGGGTGGGTCACATAGGAAGACAATACAGAGAAAGATGGACCATAAAGGCAGTGGCGGATTTACCCTAAGGCCCGGTAGGCCCGGGCCTAGGGCGGCCAGATTTAGGGGCGGCCCCAATCGTGTCAAAAATAGTATATTACTTACCTAGGCCAGTAAAGAAAAAAATGTCTCAGATCACATTTAATTGTCGGCCGAAGCAAACCTGAGGTCAACAAACATGTGATCTGAGGCTTTCTTATTTACCGGCCAAGGTGTGTATACTATATAAAAGTTGGCAATAAAGTAATTTCATTATGTAATCGCAATTATTTTGTCGAAGCGAGAAACGAATGCAAAAGTGTGATCGACGAAACTAAGGACAAATACAATCAAAGGACCAGGAATAAACTTCTGCAATGCCCCAGTGGCTCCAGGAATTTCTGGTCGGTAGCAAAGGCAGTAAGTAACAACTTTACAAAAAACTAGCCCACCTTTGACAGACGAACGTGGCATCACTGCGACTACAGCCAAGGAAAAAGAAAACATGCTCGCCAAAATGTTTTCATCGCACTCTACCTTATACGTCCTCCAAGGCAAGACTCTCCCCACCATATCGAACATCAACACTACCATGGCAGAAGTCAAGTTTCATCACCGTGATATTCGCAAAATCCTTAAAGAACTAGATACGCAAAAGGCATCAGGACCGGACGGAATACCTGCCATCGTGCTAAAGAACTGCGCCAACGAACTAACACCCGTTTTTTCCAGGGTTTTTTCTTTTCTTACGGAAAAGGGATTTACCCATCCTCTTGGAAAGTCGCTCGAGTGCAATCTGTTCCAAAAAAGGCAAGAAAACCACGCCCTCAAACTATCGCCCAATTGCCTCGCTTCCAATAATCCCCAAAGTCATGGAACGTTTAGTCAATCAGCAACTACTCAAGTACCTCGAGAACAACAGAATAATCAGCGATAATCAATACGGCTTTCGAAAGGGAGATCGACAGGAGATATATTGGCCTATGTCACTCATATATGGAGTAGGGCATACGGAGAGTCTCGAGCGATTGCGTTGGATATTTCAAAGGCATTCGACAGAGTTTGGCATGACGGACTGCTCAACAAACTGCCGTCCTTCGGACTGCCAGTCTCTCTCTGCAGCTGGCTTCCCAGTTTTCTTAGAAACCGATCTCTGCATATTGTAGTTGATGGACACACCTCAGACACATTCACCATCAACGCGGGCGTGCCTCAGGGCGCAATACTTTCACCAACTCTGTTCCTCATCTATATTAATGACCTGCTGATCGAAACGAATAATCCTGTTTACAGTTTTGCAGATGACAGTACCCTTGTCTCCCACTTTAGATCAGAAAAACCCTTACCAGCGACTGAGACTCATTACCGCAGACAGGAGCAGATTACGGCAATAAATCAAGACCTGGAGAATATTCAAACTTGGGGCGACCGAAATTTGGTCAAGTTCAATGCAGCAAAGACCCAAGCAGCAACGTTTACCAAGAGGGCCAAATACAGCGGGCCCTGACATTGTTATGGCAGGATCGACCATTCCTTCATCCTCGTCAATCGGACTGCTGGGTGTCTCGGTCAACAGCAATATGTCCTGGCATGACCACGTTGCTAACATCGCAAAATCAGCCTCCCAGAAGCATGGTGCGCTATTTCGCAACAAAAAACTCTATACACCGCAGCAGTTGCTCTTGCTCTACAAACCGCAAATAAGACCGTGCTTAGAATATTGCTCACATATCTGTGGTGCCGCACCAAAGCACACCCTAAAGCTGCTGGATTCCATTCAGAAGGGAGATGTGCGTCTCGTCGGCGACTCGGAGTTGACCCGGAATCTGGATAGTCTGGAACACCGCGACATGTGGCTGAGATGTCTCTGTTTTACAGATACTTTCACGGTAGATGTTCCGAGGATTTAGCCCGTCTCATCCCGCCCTTGGCAAGTCCTGTCAGACGGTCACGACAGACGGCAAGAGCGCACCAGTTCGTCGTACAACTGGAAACACCTAGAACATCGCTTTACAAGAACTCCTTTGTCTGGCGCACTGCATCACTGTGGAACTCACTCCCAGGACATCTGTTTCCCACTAATTGCAACCTACAACTATTCAAGAACCGTGTCAATCAACATCTTCGCACACACACCGCTCGTCAAGCGCCATAGGATCACCTTTTAGTGTTTGTGCCACTTCCATAAAAAAAAGTCTATATGGTGAATGCTGAAAAAGGGGCGGCTGATAGCTTAGGGCCTAGGGCGGCCGAGACTGCAAATCCGCCACTGCATAAAGGTCACAATATGGAGATCAAGAGAGACTAAAAGAAAAGTTGGAAGACCTCAGAAACCATGGCTCGACGATATCAAGATAGTAGCAGGTCGCCACTGGATACAAACTACACAAGACCGGATAACGTGGAAAACATTAGGTGAGGCCTATGTCCAGGAGTGGATGAATAACGGCTGACATAGAAGAAGAAGAAGAATATAAATAATACTTGTTAGAGTTACTTTTGTGCAATTAAGAATATTTTATTTATTTAAAAATGAATTCCCCAAAAACGAATTAATTTATTATGGTTTACCTATGTATTAGGAGAGGCTGAAAAAAATTGCGTTCTTGCCCAAATATTATATAGAATGAATTATCCTGACTGACGCCAACCTAGTTTTGACAATTTGATGGAGAGATTCGATTCTACCAGACAACGCAAAGTTGAAATTAAAAATGCCACCAATCCAAAAAGAGAGCTTGTTATTCTGCTTCATGATCAAGAAAATCTACAAGTTAGTAGTCGTCAGTTAGCAATAGCATGTGAAATATCACAATCAACTGCCAATCGCACCACTAAAAAATATAAGTATCAGCCTTACCATATCGAATTACATCAAGAGTTACATGATGAAGATTTCGAAAGACGTGTAAGCTGTCAATGGATAAATGATCAACTTAAAAATAATCCAAACCTTTAAAGTTATATCGTGTTTTCTGATGAGGTCATGTTTAGAAGTAATGGTGCTGTAAATCGACATAACATGCACTACTACGCCACAGAAACTCTATTTTGGATACGTGACGTGCAACATCAACCACTGGTCTCTAAATATTTGGTGTGGCATTCACCAGAACAGAATCGAAAGCATTACATTTTTAATAATCCTTTAACTGGCCGGTCTAAATTATCTTCAATTCCTGCGAGAAGTTTTGCCCAATCTCCTTCAAGATCTTAATGATCATGAACGTCAGAATATGTGGCTACAACAGGACGGTGCCCCTCCGCACTACCATCGCGAGGTACGCAAATTCTTGGATGAACATTATTCTCAAAAATGGATTGGGCGTGGATGTTTTATTTAGTGGCCACTAAGGTCATGCGACCTTACCCCACTAGATTTCTTCTTGTGGGGTTATATTAAAGAATATGTCACACCACCAATTACAAGGGAACATATGCACTATAAAATTAGACACGTTTGCAGATCCATACTACCAGTTTTCTTTTTCATTGCTACGACGCGACGATTACTAACAGAAATGCCAATAAGATAATGAATAAACTTTAAATATCAAATAATTCAAAAACTGTAAAAGATAGGTATAAGACATACTTAAAGGAAGTTGTAGTATTTTTATACTCTTTAAAATTACATAAAAATATACAGGGTCCGCTATTTAAAAAAGGCATTTTTAGAATTTTTCAAATTTGAATATATATTATTAACATCATGTAGCTTTTATCTCAAATAGTTTTTAGGCAGAGCATAAACTTCCCAAGTATACAAATTTTTCTAGCAAAACTACAGGGTGGTATAATAAAGAGACGCTTGAAATTGCGATTTTTTAAATAAAAGCCTTATTATTTAAAAATCTGTTAATTTCACAAATGTAAAACCTATACTAAAAAGCTCCAGAATCACACCTAGAATTCAAAAATCAAAAAACGTGCCAGGTGCCCCATTTAAAAAAAAACATAAATTTCCGCTGCTCAACTTTTTTGGTACACCCTGCATGCTCGTAAATAATTTTGAAATGTGTGTGTAAGCACGTTTTACACACACGCATAATTTACCTATAAAGGAGAGACTTACTTTATACAATTGTTAATTCACCCTGTATATAGATAAAAGAATAAATAAATTGTTCTTTATGCATAAATATATCATGCCTCCCAAGAGCACTGCACTGTTGTGGAAATATTATAGAAGGGAGGGAGGAAGGTCGCTATTATATACCACCTGTTTTCAGTTGTTTCCAGGGTGAGATAACCGCTCATACCTGAATTGTATATATAAATAGTTCCAATAATATGCCTACGTACTGCGACCATCCTGTAAGGGGTTTGCATATCGAATTAGGTTTTATTGCTTTCTCACATTAGGAAATAGAGTATACGCTGCGCCAACAACCCATGAGTCTACCAGCTCTGGTCTCCCTAATAATAAATTCTTAATTTATAATCTGAATTCAGACTTAATCTCTGAATTTAGATCCTAGTCTGAACTCTAAAATTACAAATATAAATCTATCCTAGGCTGTATACGTTTTCGTAATTATCTCATATAAAGGCAAACAAGAAAACGTTCAAAATCATTAAGGGTTCTAATTCTGAATTGTAAAACCATATGTGTTTGTAATTTGGAAAAAAGACCATTTCAAACTAAATCAAACTAACAATTGGAAGGTGAAAACTACTTGAATATTAATCTTTTATAAATCTTCTGAATTGAACATATGGAAAATAAATTGATGTTACCTGAATCCCACTTTGACTTAATAAATTTTATAGATAAAATGAGTCACTGCAAAATTCAATCCCTTGTTGGTTCCAAAATCCTTGAAAACGCCACTTAAATTACTTCCTACCAATATGACCTGAATTTTCAATTTGGAGCTACTTATTTTTACATCGACAATTATAATTTTTTTTTCACCTACCGTTTATCTGCAGACGATAATCTGCGCGCAACATTTCTTCAAGTCTGCTCTTCGTATAGCATTGTTTTTAAGTTTTATATTAATATCTTTGGATTACGTCCGACTTCTTTAAAAAAACTGCTTATAAAATTTAAAATCATCCAACTTTAAACACTATTTTAATTGAACTACTTGTCTGCATTATAATAAACTATAGCCGTCACAGAAATTAAAA
>MU188519.1:42416-103849 GCA_016904865.1 Pissodes strobi | reverse complement strand
AAAAGTGAGAATTTCCTTTTCCATGTTCGCGCTAGAGCGCAAAATAAGGATCCACGGCATTAGTCGATTTTGCGATTTCATTTGAATTTAGTATTTAGTTATTTTGCGCGCGGCTGTAGAAAAAGTACTTTTCGGCACGATTTTTGATTATTTGAAGGTAATACAATTTGAAGATCTTTAATGAAAAATTAGATACTGATATTACAAAATATATATATATTAAAGGCTGCTGACGCAGCAAGTAATGAATTCGTTTCTGTGAAATCACGAAAATATTATGAAACAGAGTTTGAGGCATTTCAACAGTGGTGCAAGAAGAAGAATTCTCCTTTCTCATGCTTGTACAAGAAACAAGAAACGTTGTGCCTAACACATGAGGAAAGTGTCTACTTTATGCCAGTAGCAACAGGAATGAATATCTATACTCAATAAAATTATAGTGATCTACTGGATATTATAGGTTTTAGTCCCTCTTACAACATATATCTATATACAAGATTGAATATTTTATAATGTTTCAAGAACCAATGTATCTCTCATCATGTCCTTTGCATTTAAGTACAAATACCTTGTATATATAGACCAAAAAAACAGCTAAAGCTACAATTGAAAAGCTATTCGGCAAAAAGGATGATTATTCGCAAAACTTTGTCAATTTTGGCATACTGTGATTATCTTACGCCCGACATAATTCGAAAAAAAAACTGATTGTATACGAAAATATATAAAAAGGGTCAATTTCTAATAAAAAAGATATTTATATTGAGAATGAATCAAATTATCGAGAATAGTTTGTTCAAAGATTATTTTGACGAAAAAAAAGATAAATAAAACGTTGTCTTGAAAACTACCCGCGTTTTCAAACTTTAATTGCCCATTGGAAAAATTGCTGGATTATTTATATACTATCTGCGGGTTAGCAGGACCATGAATTACATGCCCAGAGAATTTTCAATTGGATAATATTGTACCAAAAAAGCAACTATTCTTGTAGAAGTGTATTTAAAAATGTATTTAGACTATTGCGAGGGATTTAAAAAATAAATAAATCGCTTTAAGTGTATACTTATATTTACTTATCAGACATAAAAGTCCAGCTCTATCCAATGCCCCGGCCATTAGCAGTACGCAGAATCCGATCTTCATATTTCTGCACACATCATTAAAAATTCATAATTAGGTACGTCGTTATATTCAACAGTAATTAAGTAATAAATTAAAATAGTTAAGCACGCAATTTGCGTATAATAGATATTTAAATATCATAGAAAAATGCAAAATGGGCTAGATAGATAATTTAGTAATTTTGTCGAAACAAAAGACTTAAAATGTTTGCGCAATATTTTGAACAATATGAAATTAATTAGCAAAAACGTTACAACAGCCATTGTTTCAAGAGAAGATTCTGTAACTTGGCATACAATATTTGGATTTAATGTACGTTAGTGTTTGTAAAATGATCCACTAACCTACATACTTATCTATATGCAAATAAAGTTTTCTTCTGCATGTTGTTGCAACAGCAGAATTTGCCAAGAATAATTTCTGACCATTGCAAACGGACAAACTTTTTGCAAGTAAACTATAATAATTATATTATTGGACATTATTGTTTTTTTTAGGTAAAAATGTTTTGTCCTCTTATTCGATCACTGGACTTGGTATTGAGTATCCGCAATTTTGAAAATTAGCTACTTTTCTAAGTAAATCCCTCATAAAAATATAGGCTTAATAATTGTATATATTTTTCTTAGCTAATTTCCTACACGTAAGTAAACCGGGAACAACAGTTCTATTAAATATTAACTTAAAAAACATTCTCAAAATACCGGAAATATGCTATAGAATTAACGAAAATAGAAAAATTAATATCACAAATATTACACTTTTATTTACTTTTACGTTTAATGTCGAAAGTCAAATTTAGTATAAATTCAAAAATATAGTCGTTCCGAAAGTTTAAGACCCGCACTAGTTATTAAAAACCGCTTTTGTTTCCTTCTCCCCATTTCCCTGGAGTAATCAATGTAATTACTAATAGGGAAATGGATAAAAATATATTATTGAAAGCATAACGTTTTATATTCGGCTTATTTGTCCATTTTATTATTTTTTGATTTCGGTTGAATTTCTCGCTTAACATTTGACAGGTCTTGCCTTTATAGGATAATCCAGTTTTCTGTACTATTTCTATTAATATTTCATGTCCCTGAAAAATCGGTTAAAACTTATGACGTGACATTGTTGAAGTTATTACTCTAAAAAAGGCAAATATTGTAATATCCACGGAAATATATTCCTTTTTGATGTGTAAACATCTTACGCGGCGGTAAAAAAAAAGCTTAATGTTGCAGAAAGAAGTAAATAATGAATATATTTTTCGATATGGCCATATATCGAAGGTTGCCAGTTTTCTCCCTTACAACTTCAATCAATCTGCGTCCAAAATCCCATTCCATAGGGCAGCCTAATTCGTAGGTTTCTACTTAAAGAGCAATGTTGGTTTACAGGGAACAATTCTCATATGATCGTCCCCTCCTACTACTCTCCTTCATTATATTCAGCTTCTCTCCGTCCATCTCTACAATTCGTCGCCATTCGCTTCTGTGGGTCGTCTGACTCATCCATTGGGTACCTGCCAGTTTCTGGATGTCATCTTTCCAACTCGTTCTTGGTCGTCCTGGGTTCCTTTTAGTTGTTCTGGGCCTCCACTCAGTTGTCTTCTTGGTCCATCTATTATCATCTGTATTCATCTAATGGCCAGCCCATTTCCATTTTAGCCTTGCCACCCGTTCTGCGATGTGTATCACTTTTGTCTTTTGTCTGAACCATTCATTTGTCTTTCGGTCTTGTAGTTATATTCCTAGCATTTTCCTCTCCATTTTTCTTTGCGCAATCCTTAAATACTCCATGGTCCCCTCATTCAGGTTCTTGTTTCTGCGTCGTACGTTAAGGTCGGCAGGGCACATTGGTCAAAGACTTGTGTTTTAATAGCTTTGTTTTTGACACGTTATGGAAAATTTTAGGGAAGAGATCTTCCAACATTGTGACGTGCCAGTTAAGTTAACAGATTTGTGTATTTACTTGGCTGAAATCTGATTGAAAACAGTTTGAAGCTAGACGAATGGGTCAAACCAGAAAACATGGACATTTTATGGTGATTATAAGCAGTTTCTGGTAAACTTTAAGCAGCTTTGAGATAAAATTTTACTTTTCGCATGTCATGCGGCAGGAAAGTAGATTTATATGCCTGAAATCTCATTTTAACCGACTTCAGATGAGGTATAAATAATAATAAAATTACATTTGTCAAAATATTCAATAAAAAATTGATTGCTGTGACCTCATTTATGAAAGCATATTTTGCATTAATTTAATTGTAGATTTTGGAGAGATTCATTTAAAGATAACAACAATCTCTAGCTAAAAAACATCATATAAAAATGGCGGTCAATTTAAAACGATTGGTTTTAATTGTGGGTATGTGCCCCTTGATCATTTTGATTTGTAATTTTTTTTTCTTGAGTACACAATTTGATTAATTCTGCCATGTGTCGATATCCCAATTATTACGAAAATTAGCAGTGGGATAAGATGAGTTAGGAAGCCCTATGCAGATAAATTATTCTTCCATATTTCACTAAATTATCCCTCCCAATTGGTATGTCGACACACCTCCCACACAAAGTTAGCATATGCTTCCAATAGAGGTTGGTGATTATGTTGAATTTATTTTAATCTATCCAGGAGCAAATCACTTTTAAATATCTATCATTTTGAGATTACGAACTACATGGAATATTTTCTGGCAGTCCATGCATCATACATTTCCATTTAGTATAGACCAGAACGGCAAAAAGGCTATCCTGGTTCCCAGAATAATATAGCGCATCCATATTTTGAACAAACATATATTCTTTACCATCCAGTTTATACTTTTTTATAAAGCGCAGTTGGAAATTATAAGAAGTTTGTTGGTGAGACTGATAGTTCGATATCCATTAAATTGTCTAGTTTCGGTGCTATTTGATAATATGAGTATACTGATTGGAGCCAATACTGATTTCATAGACGCAGTTGAATATTTATGTTTAATAATTTTAGACCAAAAAGATTAAACTATTTGAAAAATCTAAGTGGTTGTTGAAATTTTCAAAAAATTCTTCCAGGTTTAAAAAAAATCAGTGGCTG
Source organism: Pissodes strobi (assembly GCA_016904865.1). Taxonomy (NCBI): domain Eukaryota; kingdom Metazoa; phylum Arthropoda; class Insecta; order Coleoptera; family Curculionidae; genus Pissodes; species Pissodes strobi. The sequence goes on along the minus strand of MU188519.1, from coordinate 99,658 downwards.
CGCAAGTCCAACATATTTATTGCCAGTTTAAGAAAAAAATTAAGTTGCATTGAAAAAGTTGATGGGAACTTTTGATAATCAAAGGCAAGATTTTATATCAACTGTCGAGGTGGTCGGTGTGTCGTTGGTCATCCCTTCCAGTGTCCTTTTGTAATAACGTCCAATCGCAAAGGACTACGTTATCCTAACTTCCAATTGCTGATTGGGTAGATTAATGACATTGTGCCTCTTTAAAGCAAATTAACTAAAAATGTGTAATAATGCTCAGACTGTTTTTTCTATCTGCAAATAGTGGCAGTAAAACACTTACAAAATATTCTATCATTATACTTATTTATATCGGTGCATAAATGTTAAAAAGCACACACCAACCAGTATGGCTTAAGGCCTCTGAACCTACCGACAAAGTTAATATGTGGAGCACATACATTATCATATATTACATGGGTCGGCTCACCCGCTCTCCTTAAACCCAAGCTAAATAAGGCCCAGAATCGCTCCAAATGTAAACAAATACTGCAGAATGCCTTCCGACGTCCAAGCGGCTATGAAAAAATGAAATACCTTATAGTCAGTTCTGTTTAAATGTCAAACCCATCATGTAGATTTTATTTTGTTGCCCAGCTGGTTCTTAACTGTGACCGGTGCTTCTTTATAGCATCATGTGCAGGTTGTTTTACAGGGTGATAAGAAGTAAGAGGTTCATTTTGTAGTAGAATGGCCAATCATTATTTTGGAGGAATGCGATGCTTTTCCATTTGCAGGATGTATTTGTAGGATTTGTTATCTACAATCACCTTAAAGGAAAATAATGTTTGTGGATTTTAATTTCCTGAGAAAATGCAGATGCTTATCTTATTTTTTAAAGAAGTTCTGTCGTGGAAAGTACTTTGAGACAGACTTTTTCTGGCACTTGCTTATGCAAGACATGTTTTTGAGGATGATTATGCTAAATGAAAATTTGCATCAAAAGTAGTATTATTATTCTATATTGGGGAAGATATAGCTGATAATGTGCAGATTTGGTGTTCGGTCAGCTGGTCTTTCAACATAATATGAATATCAAACATTGAATAAAAATGTAACATTCATTTCTCGCCAGTTTACATGTAATCATTTTAATTTCTAAGTATAATTTTATTGCTAATTAGCTATTAATTTAGTCGCTTGAATGTATCATGTATAAAGTAACAAGTATCCTCGCTTTTCAGTTACATTTAACTGTAATTCCATTTGTTTCAATTCGTTATGGCCAACTCGTTTACCGTTTGACGGACTTCTATTTAATATCTGGTTTTACAAGGTGTTTTTAGTAATTATTCACACATACTTAAGTTTTTCACGAAGACGCTGAATGCAGATTAATTTCCATAGCCCATGCATTTATCACATGGTGGATAATTTTATCTTCTTCTGTTTATAGTTCATACTTTTGTCTTTATATAAATGTAGAATATTTTCCTTGCAAGTAATATTCATGTGGTATGATGTAAGGAAGTTTTACTGTAATGAACTCAATATTATGTGAAAATACTTCTGAAATTCAAAAATCGCCTTTAAACATTTATACTATAGTAATATTTATGATGTGTTCCGTGTGCTAACAACCTTCAAATAAATACATATTTTTTTTGAGAATAATGCAAACAAATAATAACATACAACTAGTGTTCAAAATTAACTCAATCATGTCTTTTAATGCAGGTAGGAGGAAAAGTAATCGTGTAGAATTATTAGCTGCTATTTAAAATTCCTGCTTCCTGCTTCTGAAAGCAAGTTGATGGTGGAGCAGAAAAATTATATGTTATTGTCGAAGTTCCCCTCAGATAAATGATGATATTGTCTGATCTCCCATTAAATACATTAAACATGAAAGCTCTTAATTTTAGCTTCTTTAATTTTTTCTCGATTATCAATAATTATTTCAGGCTTAAGTGTGTTTGGTGATTGTGAGAAATTATCTTAGATTTTCTCGAAAATCATACAGTATTGTCAAACTGTTTAATAATACAAACTTAGCACAAACAAAGTAGGTATGTGCAATCCAGCATCTCAAACAACCATGCCATAAAGCAATAACTTTATTTAAATAAAAATTAGAGGAGATTTTGTGTTTATAAGAATCATTGATACTTAGGAGTTTTATGTATTAGGATAACTGCTTAGTAAAGCATATTGACTTGCAAAAAATAATTTGGCTTTACTAACATCTTACTATTTATTTTACCACCCTGTATAATGTAGATTCGAATGTTTTAGTTCAAAGTTGTAGAGTTATGTATACGAAGGCGAATAGTCAATCTTTTTTATGTAATGCTTACTTAGCATTTCAGCCTAATGAATAAAAGTCACCTTTTATTCTGATATGGCAATATTTCGGACAAAACTGAAAGTATCGTTTTATATTTAGACTAATAGTCATTTAAATGTAACTAGAAAAAAAAGGAAAACATATATTTGTACATTTTTGGAACAACCGAAATTTTATAAAAATATGTAGGTATTTGTTTACTACTCGATAAGCCATGAAATATGCCCTAATTTTTATATATCGCATTATTGTTTTTTACTTTTGAAGATACGTGCATTAAAAACTAGACTACACATTTTTCCTATGGGTTTCAAGTGAACTGCAGTTTAGTTGCTGTTTTAAAACAGAAATGCCTTATATTAAAAAAGCTGATATAGAAAAAACGATTTGACTTTTTAAAGTAGCCGCCTCAAAACTTCTACCCTCTAGTCAAATAAAACATTATTAATAACATTTCCAAAGACAATGCTCCAATAATGAAATATTACTAAAATATGCAATCGAAAGCTGTAATCAGCTCGACCAAAAACAATGGCACTGGTCAGGCCAGGTGTTTATAACCACGAGGCCCCAGGCGTCTAAAGATGATGATTAATTATAAACCTACTGTATACCGTATCTTTTCCATCGCGTCCACAAATATAAATCCACATAATGCAGGTTATAGTTTAGGTGTCAGGATTCATTTTACAGAAGCGGATATGTGATTTTTGCAATACTACTGTTGGGATTATTTATTGATTTGGATTTCCCCAAGGCATAATTATTGTTACGGCATGTGTTAACCTAATACTTACATCAGAACCCTAAAATTTTCCCACCAGGCGGGCGCGCTTGACTTTTCGAACTAAAAATATAATTTAAAATGAAAACATATCAAATAATGTCCTAAATGCCAAAGCCACTACATGAGATCAGAATGATGCGGATTAGATTCAAGATACATGGCATGTTTATAGAGTGAATGCTTTATATGCAAGGTGATTAAACTTGTTTGCATTTTGCTTCAGTTTTAACAGGCCTTAGAAATGGACAAATACAGTTCAGATTTGCGTTATAATAATATATTATGCAATGAGGATTTTAACGATAGCGATTAAGACACGTAGACGATTGTCGTAATTCGTAATCGAAGCGAGTGTCTTAAGTATTACATGTCTAGAATCCTATCTCGGGATGCCGTATTGTTTTGATGTATTTCACTATCCCGGGATTAAGATAATAATTATTTAATTATATTACGAAACAACTTTTTCCGTTGGGGAATTTTTATATCTTTCCTAGCGGAAAAAACGTTTAAACCTATAAATTAAATTTGCATCGATCTATAATAAATTAACCTGTTGATGATATATTTTTGTTTAATTGGTGCTCATTAGATGTTGGAGCACCGCTCTTACTTTCGGGCAAATCTTGTAAATCTCCAAATTTCCAGTACCTTCATCAGCCAATCATGAGGGACCGAATCGAAGGCCTTGCGGTAGTCAATATAGCACACATTGAGATCTCTCTTCCTAGTCTGAACCTGTTTTATAACCACTGCATCTATGGAAAGTTAATGTTTGCACCCGGCTGATCCTCGTATACAACTCTTTTGCTCTTCCTCCAGTATGTTGTTTGTAGCGCAGTGTTCGTATATTCGGTTGTTGAGAGGTGACGTCAAGAGTTTGTATACTATCGACAGGCACGTGATTGGCCTATGGTTGCTTGGTATAGCGGAGTCGCCCTTCTTGAACAGCATGTAAGTGTTTCCCTCTGTAAGAAACTTGGGGAATTTTGAGGGATCGTCCAATGCTTCCATAAAACATCGCGCAAGGCTTGGAAAACATGCCGGAAGCTTTTTTATCCAAAAGTTGTGCAGTCCTTCTGGTCCCGGCGCTTTCAAATTGCCGATTTTCCTGATAGCCTGGGAAATATCTTCTGCTGTTAAATGATCCACACACATTTTCTCAACTTCCGATGCACTTTGTTCATCATCTGCTACCCATTCGGACTCTCTGCTGTAGTGTACTGATTCTGACCAGATGGAGCTCCAATAGTTGTGGAATTCATCTGTGTTGGCTGGGTTTTTTAGGCGTGTTTCCAAACTCCTGAAAAATTTAATTCTGTCCGCTGTGAAGTCTACATTTTGTTGTTTTCTCTTGGAAAGCAAACTGTACCTCTTATTATTATTATTATTATTATTATTATTATTATTATTATTATTATTATCATTGTTATTATTATTAACATTTTTATTATTTTTTAATCAAATAGCTGCCGGGATTTCTCCAAGGCAAGCTACGGGTCATGTAAAAACGATCGACCAATGCGTGAGGTTCCCAGGACTACGACTTTTTGCGCCAGAGTGATGATTTTATCCTTGAGGCCTAAGTCATTTGTATGAGCTTTTAACTTCTCATGCACAAGGCCATTCACTGACACTACGAGTGGAGCTATTTTCGCATGATTCAGCTGATAGATCTGCGTCAGCTCAAAGGCAAAGTCAGCGTATTTTCGCTTTTTTTCTTCATTGGCTTTCTGGATATTTTCGTCCAGAGGGTTTGTGATGTCTGTTATGATGCATGATTTCTTTTCTTTGTTAAACAGCACTATATGTGGCGTGTTATGCTGCATTTCTCTGTCAGTAACCAACGGTATATTCCAATACATCTTGTATTTGGTATTTTCGAGAGCTTCTCTTGGTGTATATTTGTAGTACTCTACGGCATCAGAGATGAGTTCTGTAGTGAGAGCGATGGCTTGATGGTAAAATTTCCCCATTTCATCGTGCCGCTTGAGATACTGCCTGGGAGCTAGTTGTGAACATCCCGCTGTTATATGTTGGATACTTTCTGTTGTTTCCTTACATTTTCTACATAAATCACTATCGATATTTTCTCTTAGGATATGTTTCCGGTACGCTCTTGTGGGCACCACCTGATGCTGGGTAGCCATCAATGATCCCTCTGTTTCTGGAAAAAGGTATCCCGCTTTAAGGTAAGTATTCGACAGCGGCTTACTAATGTATTTTTGTTTTAGGTTTGCAGCAAATCTTCCATGGAGCTGTTTCCTAGACCACTGCAGTTCGAGTTCAGCAAACGATATCACTGGGACAGGAGCCTCGCCAGCCAGATTCAGTGCTGAAAAGTTGGTGTCTGTTCCAACTAGGGCTGTATGCAATGGTAAATCAGAGCGCTCGAAGTATCTTCGGAGTTTCGAACATTGATAGCTGCATGTCATCTCGAGGTTATGCAGTCCTCTTCCTTCCTGAGCTCTGGGAAGATACAATCGATTTTCTTCAGCTTTCGGGTGGTGATAGCTGTATTTAGTGAGAAGTGTCCTTATAGTTCTATCCATTGCTCTTAGATCTGTTAGAGACCATTTAATTATACCAAACGAGTACACGACTGTGGGGATGCACCAGCTGTATAGAGCCTGAAATAAGTTTTTAGACACAAGCCTAGTTGCGAGGACCATTCTTACTCTCTCCATAAGTTTGTTTAGAAATATCTGCTTCATTTCTTTTTGTTTAATGCACATACTCTGTTGGATACCGAGGTACTTGTAGGAAGCATTTGGTCCCACTGAAGGTATTACTGTATTATCCATCATCATCATTATTATTATTATTATTATTATTATTATTGTTATTATTATTATTGTTATTATTATTATTATTATTATTATTATTATTATTATTATTATTATTATTATTATTATTATTATTATTATTATTAATATTATTATTATTATTATTATTATCCTTCTTCTTTCTCAGCGTGTGTAACCTGGTGTAATGGAGGGAAGTGCGAGCCTAAGCCAAAACATCTTCACTCCTCTAGAAATTTACGAGTGATTCATGTGGTGTTCAAAATGGCGGCTTTCTGCATTATTTTGAATATGTTTGAATCCAATCCAGCAGTTTTGATGTTTTTTGTAAGCCTAAAGGTATGATTCCTGTGGTCGAGATTACCATTGGAAGAATGTCAACTTCGGTTAACCTCCAGATCCGTTTCAATTCAAACTTAAGCTCTGTGTATTTCTGTACCTTCTCGTCGACTGTGTGGTGAAGATTGTGGACATTAGGAACAGCTATGTCTATGATAAATGCTGTTTTCTTTTTCTTATCTAGAAAAGTGATATCCGATCTGTTGCAGTGCGCGGTCTTATCGGTTACTATGGTACGGTCGTAATATAGTTTGAAATCTGCGGATTCCAATACTGTTTCCGCGGAGTATTTGTAATATGGCACTTCTTCTGCTAGAAGATTGTTACTGTTTGCCAATTTTTGGTGGATTATGTTTGCTACCTGGTCGTGACGGTGAAGATAGTCAGTCTGTGAGAGTCAACTGCATGCTCTCACTATGTGCTGGATGGTCTCAGGCTTTTCATGGCATTTTCGACACCTGTCATCTCTTATTTGTGCATTTTTAATGATGTGCTTCTGGTATTTCTAGTGTCGATTACCTTATTATTATTAATATTAATTCATGGCTACGATAATATAGGCTTTTCTAAACTTTCGTAGAAGGTATTTATTCTTTTAGTAGTTTTCATATAATAGCCCCCAACATGGATTAAACTACAATTTAGCGTGAACGGAAGTATATCGCTGCCCATTAGAATTAAAATTACATCATAACGAATTTTCTATGGCCAACTAAAGGCGAAAATCGATTTAAAGTACGGTCGGTTAAAGCTGGTCGTCGGGAATTAACTCCGCCGGCGAAACCATTTATTCAGTGTCATATCAGCAAACAAATGGGATAAGTGTACGGCAGAAATCGTCCATCCGACCGTACTCATTAGCCTATGAAGAGACCCCATTCACCATCCTACTCGAGTTAATTTTAAAAACGCATAGATCTTGTCAATTTTCGTTATGCTGGTAGAGCGTCAAGCAGAGGCCAAGCTCGAAATTCTTATAACAAACTTTCATGCAACACTTGTGTTACCGTCTCAAGGACTTTTCGTACTTTTTCGTGGCCTGGAGTTATTGGCAGTTGAGTGTGATCTTTCTTGATAACGAAATTTAACATTTAAATGAAGCTTTAAAATTATTCTCTTAGGAAGAACAAAAACCGTAAATGTGGCTATTTATAAAGTTTATCAAAATATAATTGATAATTAATTACTTTGTCACGGTAAGCAATTTCAACAACATTTTCGTCTCGAAGCACTCTATGCGAGCTAGGCTGTTAAGCCTTATATTCGTTTTTAAATATAAATTACATGTTACAAATTTATTAGATTAGAAATCTGAGAGAGAAGGCTTCCAAGATGGGGAGCTGCAAGACCCGTAATTTGGGCATTAATTTAAAATAGGTTGCAAAATTATTAAGGACTTGAAAGGATCAATCCGTTTTTATCACACTTGTTACTTGCATGAACCCAGCTGGACACTTTATCCCAGTTCTAGTAAATTTTTCTCGAAAAAATATGAAGCAGGCACACCCTGAGGCTCTATTTATGTATGTCACCCTTCTGGATGGATCCAGTTCGAATTGTTTAAGAACTGGTTTAAACATTTTTGAAACATGTTGCACCGACTGCATATAATCCAGCTGCCCTGGTCCTGGGTAGACACTTTACACACTCTAGAAATATAGATGTGATGAAACTATACCCGCCTCCTCACAGCTCCCATAAATTGCAACCACTATCATTCATGTTTTCATTTAAAACTTACTACGCCGATGAAATTGTAATGAGGCTTCAAAACTATGCAGATAGAGGAGTAACAGTCTGCTAAATCGGAAAACTCTTTGGGAACGCGTACAAGAATGTTGCAGCTGCATAAATTGCCGCCAAGGGATTTGAAAAGGCTGGTTTACCAATATCTAAGCAAAAAAAAATGTAACTCCGTCTGACATTAGGCCCCTGTTCCGCGGTTGAATCCTGGCAGAAAGAGTGCCTGCTCTGGCTCGGCAGATCTTATTACAGGCTCCCCTTACAAACAGCAGTTGGAGTAGTCGCAAAAATGAACCCAACTCCAAAATTGGTTTTTGGGAAAAAGGCAAATGTCTCAACAAACGCAATTTCTATAAAAGCAAGTAAGTGGAAAAACGGGCAAAGACTGTAGACTCCACGCTCTACAGATGAAACATCCGAAGAAGAATATGAAGAACGCTACATAGATGACTCAGATAACGAGATATCTGGCGAGGATCAAGACGCACAGTGCATTTACTCTATGCTGGATTATTTTCGGGCGACCATGATGGTGAAGACTGGATTCGATGCACTGTGTGTTACAACTGGGCGCATACTCTGTGTGCAGATCCTGGCCCTAAGGCAAATCAAATTTCTAACTGCCACAAGTGCTGCAATAAATTAAAATGTTGATATGTTATTAATATATCTACTAAAGCGTTGTATTTTTAGGTTCCCATGGGCCCCTAATTTGGGGAGACGCATTTTTCAACAAATTCCCATATTTAGGACGTTTTGAAAAAAAAAAGTTTTTTGTTAATATTGCCTCTCACCAAATAAAAAGCAATACTACTGCAACATCGAACAAACTGACCAGCTGAAACTGTAGTGCGAAAACGGTAAATTGGGAAGTAAAATCTCAATTCGTCAGTGAGTTTTAATTCCTCGTTATGCTCTAAACTTTGCACGGTTATCCATTAAATCGGTACAAATAGACAGGCGACTATCAAAAATGTAAATAATATACTGAACTTCCTTCGTATTTAATCGCAAATATTAGCACCAAATAATAAATTATCCGTCTACTCGGCTAAAGTACTCGTGAATTTTAAAAGGCTTAATTACCCTTCTATACCAAGTACTTACAATACCTAATGAGAGAGACTATTTCAAATTATGTACTTAAGTGCCTTTAGTTTTAGTGGTGAATACATTTAATTGGCTCAACTTGCCATTTTAGCTTTGCATATAGGTACCTATAAAATCTTAATACCAACTGACGCCACAATTAAATACATTTAATGGGAGAATATTCTAGGAAGCCGTGCTTCCAAAATAAATCAGTATTTGAAGCCAAAGCTTTCTTTGGCGCCTTCAGCATATCTTTTTTCCTAAGTAGTAAAAGAGACTGAGCCGTCAGGCTAGGCCATGTGGCGCTCATTCGGGTAATATCAGCATCAACTTCATTCGACTGAAAATTTGAGATTTTGCACTTCTCTAAGCATCACAAAAAAGATATATATTTTATGTCTAAAAAAAACCTAAAAAGGTATTTTGATGCTTCTAACACACAGATCTTCATTAAATTGTGACTGGCCATGGTTTTCGTTTTCAAAAGTCTCAAAAGACTCCTTCAACGTTGACTGAATGGGGCCGGACTTCATCTTGTTAACCTTGGTAATGTGAAACGGTGTCTTAATGTGTTGGTCTACTTGGAATTTCTTCGAGCAGGAAACAACTTTTGAACATGGCTTGCAAAAAGCATCATCGCCGTCCGCAACTTGGATAAGGCTTAATCCACGAAGTACATCGTATTTTCAAATAATCACCTTCTCGTTTTCACTTTCACTTTGTTTGGACGTACAATACTAACTGCGGCTACGACAAACGACAACCTTAATAATACTAATAAACTGTAACAAATCAATAATTTATAGAAGGTATGAAGTGCAGATAAAGAAATTCTAATTAAAACATCTAGCCACAACAGGCACATACTAATGCAATTTGTCAATAGAAGAATAGCGTATTACTATATGTACTTTATTAATTTATTAGCCTATTTATTGCCCTCTAATAGAAATCCCAGTCAAAATCGAGTTCAGGTGTTCAGGCGCCGCAAAGTTCAGGCGGCGTTGCGCCGGCGGAGCGACTATAAAACGTAATACAGAAATCCGAAAACATGCTTGAATATGCAACAGTTCTTAAAATATGCATTTCTCCTTCAAAAGCACAAATGTATGCAAAACTGCATATATATGCAAAATGCATAAAATCCGGTCTTTAGTTAATAATCATAGTTATCCCAACCAATAGAGAAACGCTACCATTATAATACTCCCTGCAACTAATTTAAGCTTATTACTGTTTAGCATCAGTAATTATCAATGCCTCATGCTTGACGAATCCAATCATAAACCCAAAATAAGAGAGGTCTATTTTCAGTTATAGATGTCGCAGGCGATAACTACACGCTACTGCGCGGCGTGAACCTCGGTTCACCATTGTGTCTAAAATATGAAAGATAGGGATCAGAGATGCAGATAAAGGGGAAATAATAGACTCCCAGAAAAGCGTATGTCGAAAAACAGTACACACAAGCCTTTGTGAGCTTACACAAATCAATTTAACCTAATGAAAAGTTTGTATGGGTGTATGTTTAGAGACCGGATGAAGTTTTTCTAAGTATGGTAATTTCTTTAATGGATTTATTTATAAATGAGCTATGCATATATGGGGAGGCTAAAAACTATTTATGTATAATGGCAGCAGCAAACCAATTATCTGGCTTGTATGGCATTGATTTTGGAGTACCCGGGGAAGCAATATTGGTTATATTATCTACTTACTAGAACTAGAAATTTATATCAGACCCGAAGACTTAATGATCTCCATACTGTCGCTTTTTCCGATTTCTCGTTTCCGTTTCATCGAGTGTTTCCTAGTTTCCGTTTCATCGAGTCTCAAATAACACCCAAGGGCGCTAAAATAGTTTTCCCTTCAAAAAGTAATCCTTTGTTGCACTCCTATTTAAACTATTCTGTATAATTCATAATTTCATCACGAACCAGTGTTTCTAGTTATATTTAAAATGATAGCTCAAATTTGCATTTGAAGAGTTAGCAAAGCATATTACTTTTAAAAGTTTTAGGGCTTTAGCTGAATCATATGAACTTGCTAAAAAAAAGAAAGAATTGATGATCGAGTCTGTAAAAAATAACAGCAACTTCGTTATTTTAAATGGCATGGTTCATTTATCGGATAGTCCGTTCTTTGCTGATTTCGAATATACCAGGTTTGATACCTCTATCTTTAAAACTAACTGAGAAAATGACAAGAACTCTACCATAAGATCAATGTGTTAAAAAGAGAATGATATTGGATAATGTGTTGATCTAATGCACTGATCTTATAACACAGTTTTTGTCATTTTTCTCAGTTAGTTTTGAAGATATATGAAATGTTACCAATGTAATATGGTAATGGAAAAGCTGAGGCTTTTAATTTTCTGCCGAAGCTCTTTAATTGTCAGCAGCCAGGAAAATAGCAGCAGAAGTTGTTCGGCATGGTGTCTCCTCGCTTTGTTCTTAAAACCGGTAAAAACCGGTAGTGTTTTCTTCCATAAACATGGACACGTTTGATACTCTTCCAAAACCCATAAGTTATACCGCAATAATTTTATTTTTTGCCGAAAAACAATACAAGAAATCAACATGTGCCAAATATGAAAAGAGCGAACTATCTCACTGTCGCACGAGCACTGTCAGCTATTTAGTTAACAGCTACTACCAAACATAGTTTTATCCACAATGAACTCAACGTGCGTTTCGCTAAATGTATTAGCATCATCAGAAGATGATTAAAACAGTCTTAGTCATCTCCTGATGATGCTAACAGGATTAGCGAAACTAGCGTCGAGTGCAAAAGTTCTGTTTCGGTATTGTGGATAAATAAAACTTTATTGTAGAGCATTTTGCCCAAGATTTCAAACCCTACCTTAGCTACTATTAAAATTATTATCACAATTCCCATGGTTGTTGCATTAACAGTAACTATCATCGTGAAAACGAGGCTTTAATCACTAGCAAATAGAGTTAATTTTTTTTCAAAAATATTGTTGGAATGAAGTGGTATACCCTACACGTGAGCCATATAATATACCCATTCGTGGAATTGAATATGTCTTTATCCACTTATACCATGTATTAAGTGCACCATCAATAACGATCTGACAATAATTAGTAAACATGATAAAAATCTAGGATTTGAATGAAAACAAATAAAAATAACATGTATTTTATCATTTCGTAACAGTGAAAACGTTGACATTATATAGGCGTTCCACCCTTGTATTTGGGAAAATCAATGCATTTTTATATCGATTGCAGGGTAACAGTAACAGGCACATCGCCGAATTCTAGGCTATTGTAAAGCTGGTATGCGTTTTGCCGTAATATATGTTCAAAGATATCTTAAAAAGAATTAATAAATAAGATATTAATCAGTTATATTTCCAACACGAACGGGAAGCTACTTTTCCCACATGAATAGTTACCAGTGATACAAAATATTGGAAAACACACTGTTAATAGCAACAATAAGTCGTAAGTCGAATTGTATGTATATTCGAAGTATTTATTATTAGCTAAAAGCATAAAGACAGATATACTCCTTTCAAGTCAAGAAAAATAATGAAACTGCATACGAACAGTTTATTTTCTGGAGCTAAGTATATTTCCCTGTGAAGTTAAAACAAAAACAAGTGCAACCTTCAACTCTACGAAGTGTTGAATCAACTTATAAATTCAACAATTTATCATAGTTTGATTAGTTAAGTTATATTTAATATTTGAATAATTGTTTGTGCAGTATGTAGTCCAACATACTATACAATTATTTGATTTCCTAGTAACTTTCCACACGTGTGTTATAAAGTATTCTTCTATATTTATTTAATGGGGATAATTTTACCTCTCGCACTCGGTTTAAGTGCCCCAATTTCCTCAGATCTAGAAGATATAAAAGAATAGGTAGTGTCCAACTAAAAAGGAATCTCAATCTGCATCCGAAAGGAGAATTGCGTGGATAAGTAAATGAGCGAGAAACCGCCCTTATGCATGAGCTCAATGGTTGTAATTGTAAGTTTAGAATGAATTATTAAGCAATAACCGAGGCAATAACTCCCTCGGTAACTTCTGTTATGAATGAACCTTCATAGATTTGTTGGTAGGTACACCAATCTACATGTGAATTATGTAATTTACTAATAGCAAATAAAATCAACACCAGTAATAATGTATATAATTGCATGTGCTTACAGTTTAGTGTGCATAATGCACTTTTCAGAATCGTGCGATTTACACTGTTGCACGGATGTTGTGTTTTTTCAACACTTGTTTTACAATATACCATCGCATAGATCGATTGAAATTTCACCATTTCACCGTTTTCAACACCTGCACCTATCTGTTTCAGACAAAAACGCCTGCTGCACCTCAGAAAATTCTTCGATCTTCGGCAGTACAACACCATCACAAACTTGAACAATCAATTGACCTTGTTTTCGCCACTTTTATGACTTATTTAGCAAATAACGATGCGCCCCTAGTTGTAAAGAAATAACATCACCATCATGCTTTGTTGTTCGTTTTCAAGCTGCACTTTTACCCATGCCAGCTAGTTCCCTGTTAACCAATACCGACCCACTCTAATTCAAGTTTCGAAAGGCAAAATATCCTAAGTTGTATGGTGTAATGCTGCACATCGACTAGTCTCACGTTATCGAGTCTGCTGCTGTCGATATATGTAATTCTTTCAACGAGATGCTGAATGACAACTTTTCCTGGGCGCTTCCCCGTTTCATTTGCAAAATAATTAAACAGGAAAACATGCGACTTCTTCCTCAAACTTCCAAATCTACCCATTGCTTTCAGACGCATGGGGAACTGCAAAGGCTGATGAAGGCAAAATTTCAGCACACTTATATGAATTTCATTAGTAATGCTGAGCTGAATATAATCAACGACCATTCCAATATTTGGTATTTTGTTCAAAGTAAAAATACTCGAACGCGTATTTCAGTCACTACGAGCAGTCAAATAATCACGTGTATTGTCTCTTCGCTGACAATTTCTCTCTATAAATGCTCGATGCAAGGACGCAATAAACTAAAACTGATGAAGGACTGCTTCTTTGTCAAGTGCAATCTCCTTTGCTATATTTTTAATCTGACTTTGAGCCGTGGTGCATTTCCAGACGTCTGGACAATTGCTGAAGCTATGTCCTCACAAATATTTATACCTTTTACAGTTTCTACTTTTTTAGTCGTGAAAAGGTCGAAGTTGTGGGTTTGGGTTAGAGCTGTTTGCACCGACCTCAAATGTCCCCCAGAACTGCATTTTTTTATAAACGATCTTGCTTTTCTGAACAGATTTGCTTATGCTGATAATATCAAAATATTCCGCCACTTTGAAGCCGTTGCAGAATTTGTGTTTCTTCAGGCTAGTGTGGATGTCTGGCCAATAAACTAGGTCTCAACATCACTAACTATGGCGTTGATTCCTTACTCTCGAATGAAAGATCCAACTGATTTTAGCAGTTATTGTAAAGATGGCTCCACCTAGAATAATAAACTCTCTTCTGTTAGGGATCTTCGCATTATTTTCAATGATAGCCTTTCTTTCACTGTCTACAGTGGTAAGTCTATCTAGGACAATAGATTTTGTATTGAGACGACAAACATTTTCCTAACGTATCTACTTTTAAGCTTCTGTATTACTCCTACGAGAGATCAAAGTTGGATTACGGTTCAATTACGTAGAGTTCGACCAGAGGAGACTACTATAATACTTAATGTTTAGAGAAGATGATATTTACCATCAACATATCTTTTTATCTGAACTGAACCCGACTGGTGATCTAAACGACGACGTCAATACCATTTGGAGTAAATTGAAAACAAACATCAAAACTGCAGCCATAGAAGCTGTTGGAACAGTTAGACACAAAGGCCGAGTTCCCACGGAAAATAAAACTCCATAGTTCTGCGAGGAAGTTAAGAACCAATGCAAAAGAAAGAAACAAGTGTATATCAAGTATCTAACAACGCGAACAGATGAGTCGCACAATGAACACAAAGAGATTCGGAATGAAATTGGCATATTGGTCAGCCAAATTAAAGATAGGGAATTTTTCAAAGAGATTAGAGAAAGACTTCTACGAACTTCAGAAGCAGATGTGGCGATTTATAAGGAGACAAAAGAAAGAAACAAGTGAGCTAATACCCGTTAATCAGATCGGTAAGGAAACATGGACCAGCTACTTACAATAGCTATATAAAGGTGTGGAAGCAGCAACACTACAAGCCCCGCCCAGTATCGTAATTGAAAATTCTATTACGATAAAGGAGTCCGACATAAGAAAAGCACTAAATAAGCTCAAAAATAGGAAAAGTCCGGGTCAAGATGACGTTACTAACGAACTCCTCAAGTATGGAGGCGAAAGATTAGTTCGTGAATTGACATTTCTAACGCAAAAAATATTTGAACATCAAAAATTCTCGATAAATGAACAACAAGTACGACAATCCTGCTTTTTAAGAAGGACGATAAAACGAGACCTGGGAACTACAGAGGAATAAATTTACTGTCATCCACTCAAAAACTAGTCACTAAAGTGATAACGAATGTAATAAACGAACGAATTACATTATGTGATGAACAACAAGGGTATAGATCTGGACGATCATGTACGGACAGATAACCGAAAAGTCTATAGAGTATAATAAACCAGCATTCTTCGGTTTTACAGATCTAGAAAAGGCATTTGACCGGGCACGTTTGGAAGATATAGTGCATCTCCTGTATGACAAATACCGAGTAATATCATTAGAACTATTGAAGATATTTACCGAAATAACCGAATAGAGGCAGAGATAGACAACGAACTCACAGAACCAATAATCGTAGAGATGGGTATACTACAAGGAGACTCACTGAGCCCATTACTATTTAATATTATTATGGATGAAATAATAAGACAAGTACGTAGAAAAAGAGGATATTTTATCGAATGGGAGGTCGAGAGGTAAAAATCCTATGCTGATGGTATGAAGATAATCTGCAGAGGCTTCTTTATACATTTAACACAGTTGCTAAAGCGTTGGGGATGACAATATCAATATCTAAGACGAAGTGCATGACCACATCTAAAATACCTCTGAGATGTAAATTAGTGGTTGATGACAAGTACTGTCTGAGATGAGATTCAGATACTTGGGTATAGAAATTTCAAGCTTCGGCGACATAGAACCAGAAGTAAGAGCACAAGCTATCAAAGCAACAAGAACGGCTGCACAAACAACGACACAATATTTCGTAACAAGCACCTTTTACAGAAGTAAAAGTCCGTATTTACAAAACTGCTATTAGACCCATATTGACCTATGCGGCAGAAACAAGACCCAAAACATCAAAAACAAGCCAAATTATGGAAACAATAAAGATGAAGATAATACGAAGAATAGCTGGAAAACACTACGGGACAGAGAAAGAAGTGCGGATATGAGACAAACATGCCAGATCGAGAATATCAACGCCTGGGTGCTAAGTAGAAAAATTGAGTGGAATTACCACAGAAGAACGAATAGTGAAGATTGCCAGATATAAATCGCCTTAGGGGAGGTGAAGCACGGGAAGGCCTCGAAAACGTTGGAGTGACAATCTACCCCCATAAAGCGAGTTACGATGAGGAACAGGCATTGTGTCTAATTAGAGGAAAGAAGAAGAAGAAGAAGATATATTTTTATTAGCATACCCGTCATCTCTAATAACTTTGGAAGAATTCGTAGTCGTCATTTTTTCTAACTCATTCTGTCTTGAAATTCTAAATGTTACTTCATAATTTTCATAAAAGCTTGTTAATTCTGTAGTATATAATAGTGAATAATTTGTGAACTGCAGGAATCGAGGTCGAAAAATTATGGTGGGGAAGGGGTTTGGGACATCTAAGCTAACTAGAATTTACGGAAAGCGAAACAGCGTGTAAAAGAGGTTCTTGCTGATTAAATTTGGGTTAATCCAATTGTCTTAAGAGGAGAGAAAGGATCCATATAAACCATCACATAAAATGCTATATCTTATCTAACAGTCCAACATAGTTGTTGAACTAGTAAATCTACTTATTTTTCCAATAGCTTGTAACCGCTGGATTGCAAAGTTATATTGATTATTGAACATAGCCAGACTGAGTTGGAAATTAAAATTCTACAACCACCTAGGTAACTGTTTTAGGGCATATATTAGTGTACATGCCAATCAATAAAGAATATCCCCAAACTTCTTTATCAATACCTTTTCAATTTGCAAGGTAACGACAAGAAATATACTATAAGAAATACGATACTCGAAAATTTAAGAGGTGGTCAAGGACCGAAAATGCCAAAGGTCTAATCGACTTGCGAGCGCATCGGAATTTATTGCACAGGTTAGCAGTCGAACCTGTCACAATTAGTCATAAATTGATGAGGGGAAAATAGATAATTTCGGTAAAGTGTAGCAGCACGGTAATAGCAGTTGTTATAAAGGTGTCGACCACCTTATTTACAGCTAAAATATGGGCTACGTGGGGCTGATTTACGTCGATTTTTAAGGCCAGGAACTTTCGAAAGCAGTGGCGTTGAATATCGCAAAAGACAAATAGTGTACAGTTTAATATACTATATAATAAATAAAAAATGCCATAATTTTAGTACGGACTCCTTCCAACTTAGTCTAATAACAGTAACCACCTAAGTTGGGGTTTGACGTCGTCAAAACTAACTCGAAATGGCTATAGAATAATGTATTAAAATATTTTTTTTATAGATGTTGCTATTTAAATAGTGTAAGAACACCAATTATTTCTCGTTTTCATTTACTGTTTCATTGATGTTTTTCAGTTAAAAATATACAGATATAAAAATATTTTATATAAGAACGGTGAAGAGCAATGATGGAATTTGAAGGTCGAACCCATTATCCCAAAGGTTAAAACTGAATGACTGTACTATTTTCCTTGAATGAATTATATTAGATGTTCTATAAATTCTTCAGGTAATTTTAATTAGCTATTTGATATAGCGTTTCGATAAATAATTTTCTAGGAATATTTGCGTGAACTGCATTTAAATTTTGCAAAATAGTTGATTCCGTGAATTGCATTTAAATTTTGCAAAATACTTGATTCCATTCATCAGCATGAATTGTTTACAAGACAAAATTATAGCTCCAAAATATATTTTATTAGTCGATAATAAACAAAGCAAGAGCCGGGGGTCCTTAAAATCATCAATAACTACTCAGTGAAGGGTGCTAGTTACCTTCTAAATATTTAACTTTATAATGATAGGTTGCTGGTTATTATTTGTATTGGGAGACACCTGTCCGCTTTTTGATTACTTCACCGTGCCATCGTGCACCGTTTTATAGATTGAGGGTGTAGAAACCAGTATGCGTTATTCCGAACGCAGAGTCACGAATTCGTAAAATAACATGCCAGTCTTTGTCGATATTCAAAAACATAAATATATGCTTTTATAAAAGTTGCAATACACTCGTCTGAATATGAAGCAAGTATAGAATTTTCCGATCTAAATTGTAATATCCATAAAAGAAACAGAATGGGAGAATGGGGCTAATTTTCAACAAGTATTTTCACTTTCCAGAATATATAATCAGAGTTCAAAATGATTAAAATGACGCTAAAACAACAAAAATAGTAAAATCGTTTGAAAACAAAATTATCTGAACATAATAAAACAATAGTAATTTAAATTCGAAGCCTCACAAGTAAGTATGTACGGTTGTTGTCTTGAAACATTTTAACAAAACGAAATATATTTGTCAAAATAATATCTACCCTATTATGCTCGAGATGGACCACCAATAATAATGCTAGATCTCAGATATTTTTGGAAATTTTCCAGAACGACTTGTTCACCACTGCGACCTGTAAGATATTTTGAAGTTCTCCCTGCTTTTAGAGCACCTCATCCAGTTTTTGCATCTCTAATTTACTCTACATCCATTTTAATGGCCGCTCAGTGTAGTACTAGATTGGTGTGGACATTTGATTCAAATGCGTTCTTACCCCCGTTGTATGTAATTCCTCTTCTTCTTAGCAGAACTTGCATATGGTTTCATGTGCCAGACCCATCAGACTTTCAGTCGACAATGACCGGTCAATAATCCTACCATCATTCTGGCAGGATATCTATTGTATCATAGTAAGGCAGCTGTGTCAGTTTCACTGTCGTGAAAAAGATGTAGAGAAGAATGGAAAAAAACACCACTGGCATTCCGACATTGCAGCAAATCGTCATACAATAGTATACGAATGGGTCAAGAACTGAACAGGGGATCGGAGTCAAAGTATATGGACCAGGAATCAAATTTTCCGAAGCAATGGGAAAACACCCGGGAATATTCCAGGCGGAAAACAAGGCCATAGAAAGATGTGCGCAGTTCAACCTTGACAGAAACTATAGGAAGAAAGAGATTGTCATCTTCCCAGCCAGTCCGGCAGCTATCAAAGTGCTGAGCCCACCAACCATCAGCTTCAGAATGGTATGAAAATGCTTAGGTAGGCTAAACGAACTAGGCAAGAATAACAAACTTTCCCTTCAATGGATATACCCGGGGATAGAAGGCAACGAAAAAGCAGACCAATTGGTAAAAGTAGGAGCACAAAATCCGCTTTTAGGACCGAAATCCTTCTGTAGCACAGCAATACGTACCTGCACAGAAGGAGTCAGGAAAGTAGAGCAAACCAAATGGATCAGTCTATGGGAACGTCTTCCAGAGTTAAGGGAATCAAATGCCTTGTCACACTCAGTAAGAACAATCTCCACATCCTCACCGGCTTTCTTACGGACCACTGCCGGTTAAAAAGGCACCTAGAGAGAATAAAAATTAAGAATAATGACAGTTGCCGATTCTGTGAGGAGGGAGAGAAATCCCAGAACACGTTCTCACGGAGCGATCGTAAACAGACGAATCGCCTGCTTCGGGTGCTGCATCGCTGAACAGGAGGAGTTTACATTCATAGAACCATCCAGAATACTTTCATTAAAGTACTGAAGCTGGATCAGGTACTCTGATTGAGAATCACATCAACGGAAGTACCAAGGATGAGGAACACAATAGATCTATATAGGTCGCAGTGTACTGCCCCCAAGATCAATCATTCATTCATTCAAGTCAGCTGTGAGCCTTCTTGACTAATGCCTTAGCTTTCTCCTGGTTGGATATTCCACCATTCTTGGTACTACGTCGCTACTCATTGCACAACGGATTTTTTAATAGTATAAACCTGCTCGCTCCACAAAAGAGTTCTGGTTCGAATAAAGAGCTTTAGGTCTACGAGCCTGCCTTGCCTATGTTATCTGCTCTTTATGTGCCCCTGTGTCCTTCGTGCTTCAAAACCCCAGCTAAAGTCATTTTGTTTTGATTACTTAGCTCGTTCAAGAACGTTGCTTGGTTTTCCAGAGATATTCGAAAACTTGGTCCAGTTCTTAGTTCATAAGAACTTGCTCCGATACCTTAATAGGTCTTCGAGCCGTCAGAATTCTAAACAATCACTGCCCTCATTGGTAGTCATACATTTTACACAAGAGCGTGGAATTTAATATTGTTTTTGAATTGAAGATCAACTGATCCAATTGAATCAACCGATCTTCATCTCTCAAAATCAATCTACTTTTTTGTGACTGTACGCCAGAATTACTTTGTTCCTATCGGTGAATCCTTATCAAATTTTAATTTATTATAAGTTTTGTCTTTATTAACTACTCTAAGATAACTGAAACCGTTATACCAATGCTTTGTAAATAGAGAAGATTGGAAATCTCAGTCAATTTTAGGAAAAACTGGATACAAAGTTACCGTATAACATAGCCAGCAAAAAAATCGTAGTTTGGGTTATGCGTTGCCTTTAGTAACAAATTTTACAGCAGTACTATTTAAACCTATGGCAATAACACCTAAAAACAATCAAAGTTAATGCCAGTCTTATCAGTTTCATACATTGTCTATTATTTCAAGTGATTTCAATTGAAAAGATCGAGATTAGACCTGAGTAAATAAATTTGAAATGTGAGAACGATATATCATTGCAAAATATTTTTATCTTTGAATTAATATTTGTTTAAGACAAATGTGTATTTACGTGAAAACTATACCTTGATACATTGAAATACATGACATACATGACAAATTTTTAGCATGAATATGATAGTAATATGTTTTCTCGCATGACAACATCAATCAAGACAATTTAACAAATTAGTATATTACAAAGCAAGTACTGAAAGTACTAGCAAATCCTACGAGGTTGGAAACGTACTATCACACTAGTAATGTATGGAAAATCCCATTTCTGTTTGGCGCAGCTCTGAGCGGAATTATAAGTGCCAGCTCATTCGAACACCTTTTGTAGTAGTATCGATAATAAAGAGACCGCTGTTCTATATGTGGAGTCCAATATCTTGAGCTAGTGTTTTTGTGCCGAGCTCTACACATGGGAACAGTATTCCAGAGATGGTCTTATCTGGGTCTTATATATCAGTAAAAGCTGATGTGGTGTACACAACTTTTTTGTTCTATAGAGTGCTCCTAGTTTTTGTGCTGCTGCCTTGGCGATTTTGGTAACGTGGTTACGCCAAGACCTGTTTTTTCCACGTTGACATCCAGCAAGCCTATGAATGAGGTCATCAGGATCAATGTTTATTATGTCTTTGATAAGTCAGGTGTTTGCCTTTTTTGCGAAGACACTTGCTTGAGTTTTTTCTGCGTTAAACTGGATATTGCCCTTCCACACCATTCCACGATGGCATTCATATCCCCATTGATGGCAGCAATCTGATTTTCTCGCTCGCGTTGGGAACGAGCAGCGGTCATTGGAGTCCGCGACGCGAATGAGGATATTAGAGTGCTATAAATAGAATTCGTTGATTTAGAGCAGGGATATAGTGTGAGATAATATACACACACCCTTGAGGAACCCCGGCATTAATCTTAAATTCCTCCACGAGATGTCCATCAATACCAACTCGGATGATTCGATGCCTTAAGAAATTGGAAAGCCATAGAAGCAGTGCTGGTGGTAGTCCGTATGCTGTCAATTTGCTAACAATCCGTCATATTAGACCCTATCAAATGCTTTGGATATGTCGAGAGCCACTTTACGAGATTCGCCGTAGCTCACGATGGCCTTAGTCCACAAGTAGGTTACGTAAGCCAGGAGATCTCTCGTTGATCTGTGCTTGCGGAAGCCATACTGGCTATCGCTTATGATACCTGCCGATTCGAGATATTTTAAAAGCTGTTCATTGATCAGTTTCTCCATGACTTTGGACATTATGAGGACTAAGGCAATTGAACGGTAGTTATTTGGAATCGACTTTTAACTTCCTTCGGGATTGGTGGCACCTAGGCGCATTTCCTGCGAGAAGTAAAGCATGCAGTTCTGTGTGACAGGGAGAAAAGCCTGCATAGTGGAGCTCTTAGTTCAGCAGCACATTTTGAAGCACTAATCTAGGAACGCCAGCCGGTCCTGTAGCTTTGTTACTGTTTAGGCACTGAAGTATTCGTTTCACTTCGCGTTGGCGAAATACCCAAACCTGGCATTTTGCCATCTATTAATTTGATATTAAAATTCTTATAAAGCATTACATTTTTTCGTACGCTATATGAAAAGTATTGATAAGCCATATACATCTTTTCACACGGTGTGTGAAAAGCATAGATTCCAGGAGCAGCTACTAGAGTATTTTCAACAATTTTCAAGATAATTGTTAAAATAATTACTTATGCAACAAGTACGCAAAGTTATCCTTTTATACCAATGTATAATTTTGTCAATGGCTTGAGTAAAAGAAGGTTCTTTACTTATGAGTTGCACACAATATTTTTTTACTATCGTAAAATAAATAATTAATATAAATCAAAATAAAAACAATTTAAGAAAACGTAACAAAATTGTAAGTTGGCGTGCGTTTTGATAAATATGTCACGATTTTGACTTTCCATCATTTTATACATTAATCTTTAAGATATTTTTCCACGCACTAGTTCGTAAAACTTAATTTTACGCACTGTGAAGCGGGCGTAAAGTACTCATTTTGGTAGTGGACAAAGATATTGCCTATTTAAAGCCGATGAATGCAATATTCGTTCAGTCAGATGATTCATCTACTTATTTAATTACCCATAGACGATCGCCCATATAATTCACTGACACATAAAATGAAGAAAATATTAATCACTTACCAGTCTTCTCTTTGGTTTAATTAAAGGTCTATTTTGTCCATTCATTTTATAATACAATCCACAGGCGTTACAGAGGTAGTGTCCAGTACCATCCCGTCTCCATAAAGGCGTACTTGTGGCACCACAATTTACACACTCTCTGCCTTCTACAGAAAAAAGAGAATAATAGCGGTTAGTTTTCGAGGTAGAAAATCCAGTGTGGCTATAAGTTATAAGCTGCAGCTATATAAATTAGAAAACGAATGCAAGACAAAATTAAATTTTGTTTCCATTTTATTGAGTACCTAACATTACTGAGCAGTTAATATAAAATTTAATATAAATGTGAAGGAAAATTTTTAAATTGCCCTGCATTCAATTCCTACTAATATAAGTAGCAAGCAATATATTAATGTAATGTTTCATGCATACAATAACCACCACCACATTGAAATGCACTACGATACATTAAAAAATATAAAGCACGGCATGCAGTGATTACTAGAAAAGGAAAAATCTGTTTATCAAAATTAAATATAGGTTGCGGACACGTTATTCGCGATCTTATGTATGTACAAATTATTCCCTTTGATAAATCATCATGTGTACAATTTTCGCAGAACAGGGTTTATCAACGAGAAAAAAAATAATCTGACGACAAACGAGATTTCGATTAAAACGAGTCAAGGATTTAGTCATTACATTTTATCAAAATATCTACACTTTAAATGTTCAATTATACATGGCACTCGTAATTTGTTGGATATTATGGCTGATACGAAGTTATTATTTATTTTTATATTATAAAACGTGGTCCTTAAGGTCGTCCATGTGCTATTTTAAGAAGAAAAGTTAATATAATATAGTAATATAAACAATGTCCAAGTTAAATTTATCTATATATCGATTAACGTTTGGTCTAAAATTGGTACACGTTGCTAGTACTTTAAAGAGATATAAATATATCCTAAGTACTGTTCCAAGCTCAACGTTCTCAAAAATGTATTAGTGATATTTGTGTAAATTATCCTGAGAATCAGTTAGTTTTTGTAATCGAATGTCAGAAGAGTACCTTTTTATGGAATAAAAACTAAAATTGGATCATCTCTACCTACGTCATTGGTAACTGAAAAAGCTCTTTATTAACTCAACATGGTGAGAACATACAAACTATCTTGAAAAACTCTAAAAAATTATTTTTCTAGACCATGCATTTTGAAAATTAAGGCGCTTCCGAATGCCTGGCATCATGTTAAAGAACTGCGCCAATAAGCTGACACCCATTTTTTCTAGACTTTTTCTCTGTCTTACCGAACAGGGATTTACCCCTCTTCTTGGAAGGTTGCAAGTGCAAACCTGTTCCTAAAAAAGGCAAGAAAACCTATCGGTTAATGACTTTCGATAATCCGTAAAGTAATGGAACGTGTAGTCATTCAGCAAAAACTTCGAGATCAACGGGATAAATTTGCGGTAACCAATACGGTTTTTACAAAGAAAGATCGACAGAAGCTATAGGTATTGACCTATGTCACTCATATATGAAGTAGGGCAAATGAGAACTACGAAGAATCTCGAGCGATTGCGTGAGATATTTCGAAGGCATTCGACAGAGTTTGGCATGATGGACTGCTCAACAAACTGCCATCCTTCGGACTGCCGGCATTTCTCTGCAGCTGGCTTCCGAGTTTCCGTAAGAACCGATCTGTGTACGTTGCAGTTGATGGACACATCTCAGACACATTCATCATACATGCAGGCATGTCTCAAGGCGCAACCAACTCTATCCTTCTATAGTAATGACCATCTGACGGAAACCAATAATCCTGTTTACAATTTTGCAGATGACAGTACTTTTGTCTCTCAATTTAAAACCTTTACCACCGACTGAGACGTATCACTGCAGACAAGATTTCAACAATTAGTGCTTAGAATATTGCTCACACATCTGAGGTGCCGCACCTAAGCACATGCTGAATTCCATTTAGAAGAGAGCTCTGCGTCGCGTCGGAGACCCGGAGTTGACCCGGGATCTGGATAGTCTGGAACACCGTAGACATGTGGCCGAGATCTCCCTGTTTTACAGATATTTTCGCGGTAGATGGTCTCAGAATTTAGCCCGCCTCATCCCACCCCCAGCAACCAGGACAAGTTTTTCCTCCTAATTACAACCTACAGCTATTCAAGAATCGTGTCAATCAACATCTTCGTACATCACCGCTCGTCGAGTGCCATGAGATCTCCCTTTAGTGTGTGTGCCACTGCCATAAAAATGTACATAAACATCTTTTTGTTCATAATATATCCCAAAAAATTACACCACAAAGTTTAGGACTGCTACATTTTCTTGGTACTATCGTGCAGGTTTCCTATATATCTTCTATGGGATGAAACTATTGTTTTTGCATAAAGTACAGAGAAATCAATTAATAATTGACGCAAATTTTATTATCAAATGAAGTCAATGTTTTCGACCAATCCCTTGCTTCTCTCTGATTAAAAGCCCTGTTGGCATTATTCAATTTTATTTCAAAGAGTAATATTTTTGTCATACTAGAATTTTCGAATACGAAGCGTGCATTTTACTTCTGCTATTACCATCTTGTTCAAAAATACATCAGATACCTCAAGCAATAGGATGTTTAAATTACTGTTGATATACTTGGTACCACTCGGACACTTGTATTTAAATTGTGTTAGTTTGTCCCGAATTTCAAACAATAAGAAGAAAATAAAATTATTGATCTAGTCCATGTAAGACGAACAGTGATACTGGGATAGTTCAACCGTTACTATCAGGGATAGGAATTATTCTGTTGCTTGGATATATGTAAATTATGGAAATACGTATTGTGGTAACTGTATAATAAATCTGTAAAATATTTTTTTCATGATTGTTGTTTGTTCTATAATGCATGCGTCATTCACACAATTAACTCAATATTATAGTTCAAAGTTCAATTACTCAACTGACAACATCGGAGTAAATATGTTTCCCAAAACGTCATGCGTCCTTTTAAGGTTTTTTTTAGTTTCATTAAGATCACTTAAAGTTGTGTGGGCCTAAGAAGATTTTTGTTTTTCTAGCTGAACTTTATGCAAGTTTAACAAACGGAAGCAACAATTTAACATCCAGAAATTAATTATCCACAACAATATAGAATATATCAACAACATCAAATGCCTTTGGCAGAATAACCGCTTCTTCTACTTCTCATGCCGCCCCCTTCACGGCAGCAACTTCCGTAAAGAATTCTCTATCTGGGGGCGTGGTGAGGCGGGTGAAATCCTGGAAGCATCTGCCGATAAAATATCTGTAAAACAGGGATATATCGGCCACATGTCTGCTGTGCTCCAGACTATCCAAATCCCAGGTCAACTCCTGGTCATCGACGAAACGCACAGCTCTCTTCTGAATGGAATCCAGCAGCTTTAAGGTGTGCTTAGATGTGACACCTCACAGGTGTGAGTGATATTCTAAGCGCGGTCTTATTTACGCTTTATAGAGCAAAATAAGCTGCTGCGATGTATACAGTTTTTATTGCGAAATAGCGCACTGCCATACTGATGTCAGAGCCAACCGTATTTGGCTTTCTTGGTAAACGTCGCTGCTTGGGCTTTTGTTGCCCTGAGACAAGGGTACTGTCATCAGCAAAGCTGTAAAAAAGCGATCGGTTGTTTCATGAAAAATACCGTGCAGTTCGTTTCTAGCCCTGTTTCGACCGAAATATAAATGTACCGTATTTTCTATTATATGATTAAAATTCGAATTTTCACTAACCATTTTTGAGGGCTTTTACTAAACTAATTAATATTTAGAGTTTATTCAAAAACTTTAGGGACATTGAAGGAAACTTGTTTTTTTTTCAATTTGGTTAAAAAATGATTTTCAAATCTAGTTTTCCTGGATTTCCAAGAAAACGGTTGATATGTCATAAAAGTGTATCAGACAAGATTTGTCGATCTGATAACTCTAAATTTTCATGCAATAAAATACTCTTATTTTTAAAGACGCCCAAAGTAAGAGCATTCGGTTAGTAATTGGGAACATTCTGGCCGATTCCTACCCAGGATATCATATTTAATGACGAAAACGATATTTTATGCAAACAGAAACTTCCACGGTATATCCTCATACAGGAAATAAACTTCCAAACTATGTAGCTTCTGGTTAATAATTTACCAATTTTTAGTTCCAATATTTTTTTGATATGAAGAATAATTACCGGCTTTTAAAAACTTACCTTCACTACCTAAATATAATTTTTGAATATCTTTTTGTCAAGTGATTATTTGTTTTAGCACGAATTAGTTTTGATGTATAGATTATGTTCATCATGCGTACTTTTGCAAAATTTTAATGACAAGCAGCGTAGATGTAAAGGGGGAATGCTCCCGATTGTCGAATCCTCCCCACGTTCCCATACTATATTTCTTTTATGGTGGTTATATACTAGATGATTAGAGAAAGAGTAGCAAGAAGTATGTTTTTGGAAACCTATATTGAAACTCATTGGTCGATATAAATTTACTCAAAAATAATTTAGTTACTATAGTTATTAATTTCAATTTTATCAATAGAAAGTTGAAAACTACCCGGTAGCATTCCCAAGATTCGGACGGTGAGCAGTACGTAGAAGTCGTTCAGTTATCAATTATCATTCAGGTACTTTTTCAAGGAGACAAATATTTCTTTAGGTACGTTATCCTCATTCCGATGTTCTAACTAATATTTTAGTTTCTGCTTCTTAAAATCTTCCCTGAATATTGGTAAAATTTTGTTGACGCAAGATATTAATTGGGGTTGTGGGTATTTTTCTTGATAAATACGACGTGCTTCCGCAGCCTTGCTATTAGTAAGGCCACGAACAAAATGCCTGGGTATCATTTGAGATAATTTGCAATACCCTCATTATTTTTGAACGTGACTACGCGAATCGATGAGAAGAAGAGCAGAAAAGCTTGTGTTATGACTCGCGATGGTTATTATCATCACCTCATCTGAAGCGCGTTTTAATTCTTTACTTTTGTAATTGCATTGCCTTGTTTTTATATAGTATCAAACAGGTATTATTGGGAAATTAGGATTTTAATTTTTACTTATTTCGCATGACAGGGCGCATATGTAGGGCATCATTATCCTTTAAAAATCAGCCACGCATGGAAACCCCGATGTACGGCAATGGTGCTGTCTTAAAATTAACCGATTTACCGATAAATCGTGAAAAATCTCTTGCAATTCTATTAATTACTATAGCAATACAGCACGTATATGCGTTTTATACTTGGGTCAAGTGTTGCCACCTGAGTATTGAGAAATGAGAAGTGATAAAAAAGCTTCATTTTCCCAGCAAATATCTACAAATTTAGAATTAGTTAAAAAGTTGTTTTGATCAGAACTTTTATATTATATTATGGCACAGGCCAGTTTTTTCAAACTAGTTTTATATGAAATATGAGCCATAGTAGTACTACATGTGTCTTCATGTAGTTTGTTTTTTATATTGCATATTTATGTTAGATCATTTTATATTTTTGAATAATTACTTACTCAATAACTAGTAATCTTTAGTTTTCGAAATCTAGTGAAACACATTTGAAAAGGTATGACCTTTTCTTCCTAAAATTATATCAGCAGTCAACCTTTTCACTTTGGGACGTTTAAAAAAACAATACACAAAGCAGATCATTCATAAAGTACCTAGTATTTACAGGCCAATATTAACTTGAAGAAGGGATAAAATAATGAATAGATATAATGAAGATGGCGGCGGAAGCGCGTCAGACATTTCATTCATGCGCCTGCGTCATGTTTTTCCCGGTGGCGTACCATAGGCGTAACATTTTAGGCGTCACCTGATTCAGGTGAGGTAACAATGAAATAAGCCTGCTGTCAAGCAGAAAATAACAAGCAATTACAATAATGAAAATAACTAGACATAAAAGAATAATTTATTAATATTGAAATATGCCAATAACTAAAAAAAATAAAAATTAAGTTACAGTTACGGAAAAACAGCACTTTACGTTTCATTGATAACTAATTAGAGGATGATTGATTATATTTCGATTCTCGGGTGTCGCTAACCGCCAAGCCGGTCAACTTGAGAATAATACTAATTACATAAAGAAACAAAGCCAAAAACAACATTCATTCAATACGAAATTAAACTAACTTGGTGTCCATAATTCGTATTCTGTTTTGACGCAATGCCTGGGCTCTTTGGGTTACTTGATGACGAATTTTTATCTTGAAATATTGTCTCAAGACGAGTTTTATTAATTCATGGCAGTGGCCATCGATGCACGATTCTTCATAAAAGTAATCACCAAAATAGTCATATATGCCAGTTGGCAACTTCTTTATGGTATTTATTATTAGTATATTGCACACAGGCTTTATATTTTTGATAAAAATATTTGATGTTTTATAAAAAAATCTAAAATATTTTTTGGGTACAGTTAACAATAGCGCTAACAAAAATAACAATTCTTCTAAAAAATTAACAAAAAAAAATAGGTAGTCTATATTAGTTTTCAAATCAAAAAATGTGAAAAAATTATGTTTTTCTAACTTCAAACCTGAAACATATTTGTATCGAGCATGCAGGATCCTTCGTTACGTTTTGTCCTCAAATATTTGAACACTTCATGCCTGGCCCTCCGCTCGCTTTGGGGGCGCAACTAACAAAAAGTAACCCCAACTAACCCAAATTATGGGCAAAAACATCCTCATGAATTAATTTCCATAATAAAGGATATTGGCAATACACAAACAAGCAAAACGGAATGAAGCGAAATCACAGAATAGAAAATTTTGACAAACGGATGGCGTAATGTTAGTCACTCCATCTCGCCAACCAGTGAGAGCGAAGAGCGACTGTATACCTACGTGAATACGACCAATAAAAAGAAAATATGCTCGATTGTTTACCACGCATCGAAAAATAGTTCTAGATTGAAATATTAATATTATGAAAGAAAATTAATATTCCGCATTTTTTTTTTTCGTAAATCAACCTGAAATGGGTTCCTCTTATCATATTAGATAATTCTGTTAAGTAATTTTGATAGTAGTATTGTCACCTATTTATCTGCTGCAACTAAATTTGAAGCGTTAATTAATTTTCTATAACGATTTGCGACTAATAATTTTGACAAAGAAACATTGGATTCTATTAACTCACGACATTTAAACATGTAATATCAAACAAGAAATAGTTAAAATATGTATTAACTTTTCTAAAATAATTTTCGCAGAGTACGACTATGAGTTTTTTAATTTGCTTACGCATGAAATGTACCATTTGGATTCGGTCAGTTCTTTCTAGACTAGTGCTAGCTACGCGACGTTGTCGGCGTGCGCGGCAAGAGGGTGTACCGCTAATTTCGTGAAAAATGTGAAGTAGTGACATGTGGCCCAATTTACACAATTTCTAGCGGGTATAGGTATAACGCTTCGTATTTTTTTGCGTTTCGATCTTTATTCAAGTTTTGTATCATAAATGTTTATATACACGGTATACTAAAGCGAAAAATTTATATTTTCACATGCTTTATTTTCTAATAAATGAAATTTTTATGTCACGTTATTAACAACAAACTGCTGATTTTCTACCATACAGACATGCTCTTAGGTGTCATCTGCAACGGCGCGGCAGTAGCGGTAAGTAATAGTACGACTTGCGTACTATTTTACAAGAGGGGAAAGAAAAAGGAAGACGATGTTGGCGTTTTCATATTTAATAAAAATACTTGTCCTTTTTTTTATATGCCTTTGTTCACATGTTATATTATAGCACTAAAATCTCCCTGAGTATAGATATTCATTTACCAAGTTAGTTGGGATTATGACACCACGC
The DNA here is from genome assembly GCA_016904865.1 of Pissodes strobi. Classification (NCBI taxonomy): domain Eukaryota; kingdom Metazoa; phylum Arthropoda; class Insecta; order Coleoptera; family Curculionidae; genus Pissodes; species Pissodes strobi. The sequence goes on along the minus strand of MU188519.1, from coordinate 68,570 downwards.
TAGCAGCTACATATAAGTATAGGTAATTTCAAAGGAAATTCATCAGAAATATTCATTTTTATTAAATCAGTATGAAATATCATTAAATAAAAACCCATTGCATTTTATAATATTACCTCACTAGTCCGGTAAATTTCTCATTACAGTACGAACACGATGACACGAGTGCTGTAATAATTTACCGGATGTGTGACGTAGAACGTTTTACTTCACACTGTTAAAAACAAGAAACTATGATAGAAAATTAATACAAACTTATACAACAGTTCCATGTTAACATTTTTGATTGGCATTAATAAACGGAAATGTCATAATAAATCAAATAATTTTATTTGGGTATTTTATCTGCTGGCATATCATAATAGATGTCTTATGAAACTGTATTTTAGTGCCATCAGGCTGCTCATTATGGTACCAGAACTATAATGAAATGCATTATAATACTAAGACTGCATTGGAAGATAACATGCAACAATATTCACTAACGCTACTATAGTACTTTGTTTGACAATTTGATCGCGTACTATTCTCGTATGAAATAAAGTTAAATAAATAATGCCAGTATTCAAATTAAAATTTTTAAGGATCTTCCCAAATAAAGCTATGTTTGTAATTCGGACCATAAACACTTGTATCTGGCCGACCAAATATTAACTGGTAGTACCATAATGAACGATGTACCTAAATAACTATTGCCGGCTGAGTCCAGCAAATTTGTTGTAGTGGACTCAGTATCGTAAAAACTTATTTTCCAGACTAAAGTCAAGTAAGGATTGACTCACTTCGAATTCGTAAAGGTGTGTTCTACAGCATCAAATAAATTACTATTTTCGGACAGGTTATTGACAAATTGATGCAATGTCAATAAAATCTGCTCTCACCGTACCACGGGCATGTCATTGACCGTGCAGACCAAAAATTTCTTGAAAATCTTTAAATATTAATATGCCCAGTATTGCTATCAATTCATTAAAATATTCACACCAATTAATAAGTTAATTTGCAATTCTTTAAATTTGATTAAATCAGGTACTTAGTTGTCGCTTGTCACAGTCGCTGATTGTCAACAAGATAGATAAGTGAAAACTGTGTGTGGTCTCTGCGTTCTAATGTACGTTTAATAATCATTTTACAAGTGAACAGGCTCCTTGACACACAGAGTTAATTACAGAGAGTTATTTTTATGACGTGTAATATCAGCTGCAACGTGCGCTCTTGTTTTGTAAATAATATTTTCGGTTTGCTGACAAGTGGTTAAGTTAACAATTCAGGAGATTATATTATATCAATGAATATTTTCAAGTCAAAAATATATAAAATAATTCCTCGATTATAAGGTCAAATACAAATTCTACTTTATTCCAGCTAGCCATATTGTCTATCCTCTCTCGAAAAGCTCCAGGTGCAGGAGGACCCTCAGCAATCCACCATATCCTTGGTCAGACTTTCATCAGGTATATTTATTATATTATCATCCATTTCGTTACGTGTAAAACCCCATAAAAATGGAATTTTAAGAGTGGACATTCAAAGGAACTTGAATATTTTAGTTGTCGATAAATTTCAAGCAAATAGATTATAAAGCTCTGAACCTATACAAATAACTGTAAGAAACCTTTAATGTGATAATTTGGTGAATCCAAAAACCTAACACATACATTAAACGTTTACAGAACCTGTAGTTTCGTTGCCAACTTCAAAGTGGAAATAATTCAAAGTAAGTAGCTAAAATGTAATTGTTTATAACTTTTCCTTAGGTTGGAGTACATGAGAGAAGTTAGGCTGCGGAATTTATTTACCAGAAATTCCACCAAAACTTTTACTGATTATCTAACCGAATCACATATGCCATTTCATGAAAATGAAATGTCGATGTAAGGTACTTACCTATTACATCAAATATATAGGCCAAGGCGGTCGATATATTTCAAGTGGCCGCCTGTTTAAAACAAAACCAAAGGAAGAAATAATACAACATTTTTTAAAGTAAAGTTAATTTACTTCCAACATAAACGCCACGCAAGTGGACATATTTTTGGAAACATTACGAAAATTTTCCAGTTATGTGGAGGAAAATTCTTCTGGAGAGTAGTCTTTGACCAACCATGGATTTAATCTAGTAGACTTTGCATTGAACTGCAGCCCGCAGCAAAAGTAATTAAATTTTCTATATCTACGGATAATTCAATTACATTTTTACCCATTAATCGGTGTAACGAACATGTACATTAAGTACCAGGAACTCTAAGGTTGATAAGCAAATTAGGATTAACTTTTAGTGCATCGGCTCTTATACATCTAATAACCAATAGAGATTTGAGAAGAAATAACATAGGTGTAAAAGATTTAGCCTCAGCACAGTTTGCAGCATTGGTTTGGGCACTTTAATGCACCTGCCACTATTGTTAGGAAAACCATTTTTGAGCATTGAACAAGTACATGATGAATTTATCACTCGCCCTACTCAATATATTTTTCACTATTTGGGGATTCATAAACTGAGAACCGGTCTGCTTAAGTGAAACATTAGAAGTGGACTGAGACTAACGAAACTCACTAATGATTCAAGTCGACACTCACCACACAATAGGAACTACTAAAGTCGTCGGAAGGGAGAAGGTAATCATTTCAAGCCACAAATGTACACGGAACTGAAAGTTTATAATGATTAATTCGGAACCCTTGATACTAAATCATTTGCAGACATTTTAGAACAGTTAGAGTAGTTCGCTGACAATATTGGTGTTCTACTATGCCAATAGAAAAAGAAAATATTTCAGGTATAAAATAACTCTAGGCCCTAGAGGGTCAGTGGTCAGTGGATTTCTTTCAAGTACAATATACTAATGAATAATAATGATTACCATACCAATTCCCAGTTACATATGCTGGGTGTTTCCCAAGTAAAAACAAAAAATTTAAAGGCGTATTCTTTGGCCAATTTTATGAAAAAATGTTCATATGAACATATGTCCTCAAACGCTTCGTTTTCAAGGTACAGGGTGGTAAAGTTTTAAGAAGAAAATCATTGTAGAAGAAAATCGTTGTTTATATAATAATATCTGTGATATCACTCGAAATATTAGCACTGGCTGAGCATAACGGATTTACCAAGAAAGAATTCCTAGCTGACAAATCTGAAATGTGCAAGAATTTACCAAAAACAAAATTTGATTTAAGCATGATGGTGCTCCGACCCGTTTTAGTTTAACTGCTTGGAATTTTGAAAATAAAAATTGGCCGAGATACAAACCTATCATGTCAACCGTGGCCTGCACGATCCCCTGATTTAAATCCATTGGATTTTTTTTCTACGGGGTCACTTGAGCACATTAATTTATACAAATCATGTTGAAAATCTGGACAATCTTAGAACCCGGATAATTCAAGGATGTGACAGAATACGAAATACTCCAGGTATTTCACACATGCGAGAAAATATGCAGAAGAAGGCTGCAGCTTGTATTATCGCTAAAAGTGCCCATTTCTAGCAATTTGTTTGGTATAAAATAATAATAATTAATTGTAGGAGTTAAAATTGGGATTTCATTTATGGGACATCAATTGATTACTAATTAATTAATTAATTAAGCAAAAACTGTGGATCTGACGAAAAAAGATAAAATACAAAATTTGCTTAGAACTTAATGAAGATTCCAAAAATAATGGCGTATCATTTTTTCTTCCAACATATTCAAAGTAAATCCCGTTCGAACGCCACTGGTAAGAATAAAAAAAATGTACTACGAAATGCCTCCATTAGAAGGACTGTATCAGATTTACAAAAATATTTTAAGTGATAGCAAAGATTGTAAAAAAAGATTTTTTTCTAAAAATTTTACCATTTTGTATCTTGGTTTGAGGACATATTATGTTCATATGAACTTCTTTTCATTAAATTGGCTCAAGAATATGCTCTTAAATTTTTTGTACTTAGGAAACGCCCAATATATTAATTCATTGTTTCAATCCAAATCTAATCTTTAAAAATTGTCAATGTCATTAATTTGATGATCTAACGCTGGTCAATACTTAAGTGAATAGCTTTCATTATGCTTCTGTTATTAATATTATAATCCAAGTGAAGGTACAATGGTTGAATATTTGAACAACTGAATAGTGTGTTGTAACATTGTCAGCCTAGAATAATGATACAAAAATATTTAATTTAAATGACCTGATAACTTCATAGTTCTGCGACAAATGATTGATATGGTATATATACATTTCATAATTCAAACAAGAGGTTTTAGACTACGTTTCAACGTCTAAGGTAGACTATTTCTACTACCTGATATTCTAAGGATAACATGTACATAAAAATACCATGCGCAATATTTTCATTGGCTCATGCAAACAACAGTGAAAACTATTAGGGGTCTCCGTGTGTCCGCGGTATTCTTTGTATAGCAAATAATATATTCATGTCTTATACCTTGGTATTATTTCCGCCAGGGAATGAATCCAAAGGCAGTCCTTTTGCAGACTGCAAATCAACTCTATGTTTGGGTTAGTTCATATAAAGCACTTGAATTTCTGTACAATAAAGCACGAATTTTAGGTTTCAGTTTATATATACATTCAGTAGTATTATTATTATATTATACATTGTTTAATTATATATAAGATGGTTTATCAAAGTTTGTACATAATGTTTTTAATAATGCTTACCCTTTTGTATATCTGTCACGTATGGGATAATTTCTTTAAATAACCAACATTTCATACTAATTATATGGAATTAAATATCTTAAAGCATGCTCCTCGTTTTCTGCTTCCAAACCATTAATTTTTGGAAAAATCCGAACAGAGAGTGTTCAGTGTATTTCGTATATAGCATATAGCATAAATTTAAAAATGCGCACACTCCAAGAGCACTGAAATGGGAGAGAACATGAAAATTTAAGACATATATGCAATTTTTAAAATCAGTGGTCTTTAAGTCCGTTCCGACATGGAGGTGAGTCATTGAGTTGTCATACGAAAAAAAGTGCGAAAAAACCTTTTGGTAGCACGTTCAGATTTTGAGGTAAAGCGTGTTTAATTCAGAATAAAAAAAATAGAGTTTTCTTCAATATTCCTTTTGGCCGGAAACTTTTAAAGCTTAGTTAAGAGTGAAGGATAAAATGTCATACTTAAAATTTACATTTCAGCTGATATTTAAGTTTCCTGAAGCTTGGCTGCTTTAATCGAATTTATTCAAGAACCTCGCAGTGACTGACGAATATTTGCAGCCGCTGATAATGACTTTAATTTGATAACCACGTATGGGATAATTTGTTTAAACAACCAAAATTTCATAATAATTATATGGAATTAAATATCATAAAGCATGCTCCTCGTTTTCTGCTTCCAAACCATTAATTTTTGGACAAATCCGAACAGAGAGTGTTCAGTGTATTTCGTATATAGTATATAGCATAAATTTAAAAAGGCGCACACTCCAAGAGCACTGAAATAGGAGAGGACATGAAAATTTAAGATAAATATGCAATTCTTAAAATCAGTGGTCTTTAACTGCGTTCCGACATGAGGGTGAGTCATTGAGTTGTCATACGAAAAAAAGTGCGAAAAAACCTTTTGGTAGCACGTTCAGATTTTGAGGTAAAGCGTGTTTAATTAAGAATAAAAAAAATAGAGTTTTCTTCAATATTCCTTTTGGCCGGTAAGTTTTAAAGCTTAGTTAAGAGTGAAGGATAAAATGTCATATTTAAAATTTACATTTCAGCTGATATTAAGTTTCCTGAAGCTTGGCTGCTTTAATCGAATTTATTCAAGAACCTCGCAGTGACTGACGAATATTTGCAGCCGCTGATAATGACTTTAATTCGATAACCACGTTAAGCGAATTTTCAATAATGTTATACAGACTGCCAAATAAACTGTAACTAAAATATATGCTGCAAACTTTAATTTTAAGATAAATCAGATTTTACAATATGCCATCAAAAATAACCTTCGTGAATTTGAATGTCGTGTGCCAAAATACTTAAACCTACCTACCTAATTAACAAAAATCTGTTGCAAGGGGCATTTCTGCAATGCCACAATATTTACTATTTAAAAAAAAAATGGAGAAAATATACGACGTCCATCCAATATGACCAGTGTGTGAGCTTTTCAGACGCAATAATCAATTAAAGCGAAAGTATTCGGTTAACGTATTTTCAAGAATAGTCAAATACTTCTAATTTTTTAAGGTTATAGTTACACCATTTAATATTGTTAAGATCCACGCTGTCATTATCTCGACGCAAACCCCTAGGGTGGTCTAAAATAAGGATCACAGCTAAGAACTAAACTAAATTACACTACACTTAAGAGGCCACCAAGTAAACAAAAAATAAAAACTGCAAAATAGTGAAGGTCCAATAATAAATTAAAGTTTGTCAAAAATCGTCAGATAATAAATATCTTTATCGAACATGATATTTTTGAGACTTTTGACATCAAGAATCTGTTAAAAACTGTTCTGAAGCAAAGTAAACGGCAATACTTATTTTAATTATTTTTTTTATATGATACTACGACTGATTTATTTATGCCATATGCTGGTTTCTTTTCTATGTACAGGGTGTTCCCACGAGGACTGAATAGAGGCTTATTTTTGACCTTCCCTGTATTTTAAAAATAAACCAAAATAGCCATTAGATATATTTTTTCTGCTAAATTCAAAAATTGAGCCAAAAACAAAGGACTTACGCCATGGATGAACTGTTATTTAAATAGAACACCCTGTATATTACTATATTTTTGACTTTCTAGAGGAATCTAAACACATTTCGTGTATAATATCCTCCACCTATCTCTAGCTGTTTAAGAATTATTGAGAGTTGAAAGTCGGAGATTTTGACAGGCTCTAAAATCTAAACTGCACGAGATCAAAGAAAAAGGTTTGCACATTCCTATCTTAGGTTTTCATAAGAATTCGTAGTTGCTGTCATTCGATAGGTAGCTTATAAAAACCTAAGACAGGAATGTGCAAACCGTTTTTTTTGATCTCGTGCGGTTCAAATTTTAGAGCCTGTCAAAGTGTCAAAATGCCCGACTTTCAACAGTCAATATTTCATAAACAGCCAAAGATAGGTATAGAATATTATACACGAAATGATTTCTCTACAGACTCCAAAATGTAGTAATATACAGGGTGTTCCATTTAAATAACAGTTCATCCATGGCGTAAGTATTTTGTTTTTGGTCCAAATGTTTTTTGGGTTAATTTTTTGAATTTAGCAGAAAAAATACCTCGAATGGGTATTTTGGTTTATTTTAAAAATACAGGGAAGGTCAAAACTAAGCCCCTGATCAGTCTTCGTTCAGGATATTAAGGTAATTTGGACCCCAATCAACAGGGATCATTTTAAGAGTTATTAAAACACAAATTCAAGGGTTGAAGGGTCTTTCATGAAGCGCCAGGTTTTTTTTTTTCAGAACAAATTAATGAGCTTCGCCAACCTATCGAAAATAGCAACTCGTGTTTTTTAAATAGATCGCCCTGTACATGACTCATTTATCGAATAGTCCGTTCATTATTGATTCCGAATATACCAGACTGGCTACCCTTATCTTTAAAAACTAACTGAGAAAAATTATAAAAACATTCAGCATGTTAGAAAGAGAACCATATAATGTGTTATTTTATAGCAAAACCATTCACAGATTACTCCTACAATCTGTGGCAAAACCACAGATTAGTAATCTGTAGCAACACTGATATATTCGAACTCAGTATAGGACGGACTATTCGAAAAATAAATCATATACAGGGCGATCCACTTAAAAAAAAAACGTTGATATTTTCAACAGCTTTGCGAAGCTCAAATATTTTGTATTTAAAGTTTTTTAATATCTCTTAAAATAATCTCTCGAGGTATCGGGGTCTAAATATACTGAAAAATCCTGAACCTACCTGATTTAATTATTTATAATTAAACCACTCTTTTGTTTTAATTTTTCTTTTATATTTATGTATAACTTTGTAAGTAATATTTTTTATCATTTATTTTTTCTTCCATGTATCTCAGATTAAAATAATTACAAATTTTTCTGCTCTCTTGAGTTAAGCTATGTTAAATATTGAGAGAGTTATGGTTGAATAAATTCGAGATTTTAATGAAAAAGTGATTGAATAATTTATTTTGGGCAAAAACAGGCAAATGAAATTTCATTTTAAAAACTAGGAAACGGCAAAGTCGAGGTGCTAATCCCCGACAAAAATATGTATACAAGGAAAGAGTTTCCCTGCCATTAAACTTTGATATTTTTTTGAAGGATTTCGAACTTCTCATGAACTTTTTCCCAATTTTATTGATTTGTAATTACAATAAACTGTTTTAATCGTTTACTTTTCTGGAATCGGTAAGTACCTACGTATTAATTTCTTTATGTGCGCAACAATTGCCATTCCTGAAGGCACCAAATCCTTGTTTTCTTAACGAACCCCCAAAATTTATCCGCAAGTACTAACTCTGGCTTCGCCACTGTTGAAAAATAATGCTTTTCCCAATAGAATAACCTAGCAGATAGAAGCAAGCTGCGTTCGTTAATGTGCTAGCTATACTACTTAATTCAAACCCAATGCAAAATAATCAGATTAGATTAGTCTCAGTTAAGGTCCTAAGCTGTACATACATCTTTAAAATTATATTGATATAAAAGAAAATATTCATCTGTGATTCCTCCTAAATGATCTACTTTCTCTTAATAATATTACAATTTACAACCAAAGCACTAAATCTAATAAATTCATATAAAATAATATTGGCACGTGTTTATTATAGGTGCATATTATGATATTCAGGGTGTCGACTTTGTATATGCTGATGGGTGATATCTATTTAGCTATAAGCTGAACAATGTAATACATAATAATAAATATTGCTGATTATTTAGTTAATTTATTTTTTGATATGCATCAGCCAAAAAAAGCACGAAAAATTAGTGCATATACATGCACCCTAAATCTTCCTTTATTTTTAAATCCTCGAACTAAAATGTGGCATTCAGAGGATCCAAAATGTTGTGACTTAGAACGAAATGGCTTTTACATTTCCATCTTGGCTTTAATACTAGTATCTCCTCTCGTTTGGTAACGATTTCCGGTTTACCCAAAAATAACTGCAACCTAGGAAAAGCAAACGTTGATACCGTCAGAGAATAGAGATGACTAAAAACTATCATAGAAATTTGAAAGTCAACTCGTTCAAATTCAGCGAGTCAAACTATGAAAACTGTCCCTTTTTAATCGTCAACACTCGAAAACAGTTGAATTTGGGTATAAGATATACACGTATACAAATTGTAAATATTTTTACGTAAAATTAAAATATGCTCTAATACATAATAATATAAAGAGTGCTTTATTTAAGAAAATATTTCTCGAGTCGTTTGTGTGTTTGAACAAAACTGTAACTTTTTAAAATACCCCGTATTTTCGATAAGAAACTAGCTTGCTGTAAAGGAAATATGTTTCGATTTCTAATACTCTTAACATTTAAGTTCGCAAGGTGTTCTCCTTTTCTGGCCTATTGAGCAGATTATCCAAATGCACAAAGAAGACGAAGGCAGCGGTAATCGATTTTTCTAGCCCAGCCAAACAAACCCCCTCTAACAAGCGAAACCGATCAATTTCACACTACATTGGGCATGTTTATAAGCACATTTAAACCACATATTGGAAACATTTTATTAAATTAGAAAGCCAGGAGATTATAAGGGAATGATGAATAATACGTGTCTTTGTAGTCAAGAAAAAAATGCCCGACTCCTTATGGTGGTGCCTAATCGTTATAGCACTTCAGTGTCTAAATACAAATTTACGTATCTTTTGAAGTACTACCAATTAGCCAATATACTTGATACATATTCATTATTTCAACTGAATATAATTATTGACAAAAAAGGAAAAGTTAGTATTAGATATTAACGCCAAAATAACGTGTAACCATCTGGCAAGCGAAATAAGCAATGTTTTAACGCCTTATCACTATATAGAATGCATTACAGATTTTATATTACGTACTTTATGTTATATAGGAAAGTAAGAAATTGGCTAGGGATATATATAAATTTAAAATAAATCTCTTTCGCAGGCTGTCTCGATATGATCATTTAAATACCCACTTAGGTATACAAGACAATATTACAACCAATTGAGTAACCTTTGATATAATGCGTAATGTGATGTATTGTTAGTATTACTCATTTTAAATTCGATTTATTGCTGGTACACTCTAGAAATAGAGTAATTGGAAAGCTACGGCCTTGCTGCAATTTATTTTATATTACATACGTAATACTACTAAAGTGCCATACGTGAAAAAGTTTTCGGATGGTAATGGTACCTATAGGAATTTTTCATCTAGAGCTAACGGATCATTGTACTTTAGACAAATTCACTAAAAATTAAAACCATAAACTCTTTAAAAAATCAGAGATAGCGAACTATAATTAATAGTTGCTTAAATAACATTTTGCAATATTACTATTACCTCATTCCAAAATCTACTGTTACGATATTTTCCCTACTCTGTGAGAGTATAGCAGTATATTATTTAATTTTTCCAGCCAAGCTGGAAGTGGAACCAAGCGAAATTATAGTCAAAATGTGCACTCGATCGACCTGCTAAATATACCCAAATTTGATATTTCTGTTTGCCAAAGTCAAAGTCAAAAAATATGCTTTATTGTCTTAAGTGAAACTTTTAATGTTTCTATAAGGCAGATTATACTCTAATAAATTAATGAATTTTGTGTTAAGGCCGATATAGAGACTGGCAGGGGAATATTTTCAGACTGACGTGTTTGATAGGGCACAGGCCTGTTAGACACAGAACGTTCTTTATGAATTAAACATACTGTTTCAAGTAGAATAAAGAATGTCACCAAAGTTAAAATATGTGATGAAAGAAACAAAGGCCTGCAATGATCCCTGGATCCTGCCCTGTTCCGATATCTAACTGCTCTCTTCTGAAGAACGAAAACTGAATTAAAGAGCTGCTGGCCGCATGAGCCCCATCAGAAAGCAATCCCGTATCTAAGCTGAGACTCCACCAACGAGTAATAAATGACCCTTGCCGAGGAGAAGGCTAATTCATTGGATACCACTTGCAGATCATATTTTAATTTCGTATCCAGAATGATGCCTAAGAATTTAACACTAGTAGTGCTCTGAATTGTCTGATTATCCAAAGAGATAGAAGTTAGTAGACATTTGAACGACATTATGTTGTTTTTTTTTTAATATTTAAACAGAGAGAGTAGGAGTCACACCACTTTTGATACACTCAATATCTTGCAAAATTGTTAGTCTCAGATCACCAGTCACATGACCATGCCATAGAATTCTAGCATCAACGGCAAAAGCGTGACTTTACCCGTCATTTATATAAAGCAAGAACAAAATTGTATCCAGTACTGATCCCTGTGGAACACTCCTCGAAAGAGCGGCAGTCTTTGAACGTTTCTCATTGAACTGGACCAGCTGTGACCTTCCGTAGATGTAGCTTTAAAACCAATGAAGAGTACTACGTCAAAAGACATATCGTTCAAGCTTCAGCAGGAGTGTTTTGTGATCCACACAGGCGAATGCTTTTGAAAAATCGCAGAACACTGCCGCTGCAGCATCGCCGTCGTTAAGACACAAGTAAACACTCTCCAAGAAGGAAACTACAGTATGGTCAGTGCACTTTAATTTTTGGAACCCAAATTGCGCCTCACTTAAGATATGAAATTGAGAAAGGTGTTCAGTAACTTTTGAAAGCGTAGACAGCAGGGAGATTGGACGGAAATTGGATGGATCACCTGCATATCCACCTTTGTAAATAGGTATTTATTTAAACGTGCGTCGAGTGCAAAAATTTTGTTTCGGTCTCTTCTCTTTTAGTGCCTATCCTCTATGAATGTTGGCTATCACGTATGTCCAGATAACTTTGTTTACTGCTGATCTGAACAGGGTGCTAGAGGTCATTCCTATCCACTGCTTAAGGCTCTTGAGCCACGAAGTTCTTCTTCAGCCGGGACCTCGTTTGCTCTCGATCTTGCCCTGCGGTATCAGCTGGAGGAGATGGTATTTTTCGTTCCTCATGACATGCCCAAAATATTCAAACTTTCTCGTTTTAATGATGTTCAGAATTTCAAGTTCTTTTCTTATACGACCCAGCACCGTAACATTTGTCACGCGATGAATCCACGATATTCTGAGCATGCGCCGGTAACACCACATTTCGAAAGCCTCTATACGTTCGGCTGAGGAGTCTGTAAGTGTCCATGCTTCCGCCCCATAGAGCAGTACCGAAAATATGTAACATGGGAGAACTAGAGTTCTCGTCTGGATGTTAAGTTGCATGTTGCACAGCATACTCCGCATGCGATTGAACGTACTTCTTGCCCTCTCTATTCTATATTTGATCTCTTGCGAGAGGTACCAGTCTTGATTAAGGTTGCAACCGAGATACGAGCTCTGCCTTGTTTGCGTAAGGGCCGTATCATTCACGTATAACCGAGTGTTGTTAGTGTTGTTTTTACTCATGGTAAGGATATGAGTCTTTTTGCAGTTCAGCTTCATCTCGTATAGGTCGCTTACGTTAACAACTCGATTTATCAGTCTCTGAAGGCCTTCGGTTGAATCTGCCAACAGCACCGTGTCATCTGACTATCTCAGATTGTTGATAATCTGCTCGTTGATGGAAATGCAATTTTGAACATCTTGAAGTGCCTCTTTAAACAGTTCCTCTGAGTAAATGCTTAACAACATTGACGAAAGAATACATCCCTGGCGTACTCCTCTTTTTCTCGAAAACTCAGGAGACAGGTCTTTTCCTAGGCGGACAGTAGCTTTTTAGTTTGTGTATAGAGTTGCTAATAAACGAACATCTCTGTCATCTAAGACGGCTCCTTTTAAGATCTCAATAAGCTTCCGATGTCGGATCTTGTCAAAGGCCTTTTCAAAATCGATGAATCATGCGAGTATGTCATAATTGACGTCTCGTGCCCTCTGGATCAGCACCTGGATGCTAAATAGTGCCTATCGTGTTCCCAGACCATGCTTTTTGTCCTTTTCGGTTATGATATTATTCTCGGCATCTAATGTTACACTGATATTTTATGTCCTTCGAATTCTCCTTTATTTTCCTGTGCATATTGAAGATATCGTGTTTAGTTATAAATTCTCGATTTCTTGGCATTCAGTGCAACCACAACTCCTTGGCTCCGTTTATTTTTGTTCACTACCCTCTTATGGATCTGCTTGTATTTCTCCATATCTTTATTTTTGTATGTTCTTCTTTCTTCCATGAGGTCAAGTATCTCTTCTGTCTTCCAGTGTTTTTTCTTCGTTCTTCTGTCAGGTTGTAAATTATTTTGTGTAACATTACTAATGACGTTTTTGTTTTGGTTTTGTTCCATGTCGTTTCAATTTCTATATCGCTGTTTTCCTCGAATATTTCTTTTATTTTGTTGTTTAATTCTTTTCCTACTTTCTTTTTTAGTGTATCGTTTTTAAGCTTCAAAACATCTATTGATGTTCGTGGTATTCCTTTCTGAACTTTTTTAAGGCGGGTTCTAATTCTGGCTGGAAGAAGTACGTGATCCGAATGAATATCTGCTCCTGGGTATGTTGTTGTTGACCTGCCTGAGTTTCGTAATCGTTAATGTAATCAATTTTATTTCTGACAATTCTTTCTGAGGTATCAGCCGGAGATTTCCATGTGAACAGTCTTCTCGGCGGCAGTTTAAAATAGGTGTTAGTTATAGAATATTCTCCTTCAGAGCAGAATTGAATCAGTCAGTCTCCTCTATCATTTCTTGATCCCAGTCCGTTGCCTGTGATTTCTTCCAGGGGTGTGTTGCCAATTTTAGCGTTGAAGTGTCCGAGTATGATATTGTTTAGGTAATGTTAGTTAATTATAAGGGACAAACCAAAACCATATCTACCTTATATGTTACTAAAACAGAGTTTTATCCACAATACCGAAACAGAATTTTTGCACTCGACGCGCCTTTCGCTAACCACGTTAGCATCATCAGGAGATGATTAAAACTGTAGTACCTTATATGTATACAAATGTGAAGTTCACATTTTCATTTTAGCTATTTAGATATGTTGTATTCTTTATAAAACTTTAGTTTTATAAAATAAATTGTGTTGTAGTGCATTTTGTCGATGATTCCGAACCCCAACTTAGAACAGATAATTATTATTACATGTAATGATAATTATGCATTTACGTGCAAATTAGCTTATCTGATAGGGCGGAATAGATAAATATAATTTTTTACGAACGACACTTTTTCGTCTCTTTCCGTACGCGTGTTGTGCGCGGGAAATACTACTTTTACTCACTGTATGTTCGTTACATTGGTATCAAAATATATAAAATTAAACTAGGTAACCTAAAATTATTGATGAAATTCTTGAATGATTCTCGTGACTACGACTTTACCTCATATTTATAATTTAGTAGTGTAACTCAATAGCTGAAGGTACATGATGTGTAATAATGTTATTACCCTATGCCATTTTAATATACCTTTCTCAAACATGCCCGTTACGTGAGAAGACGTGACTATGATGTGAACAAGAACTTAAATTAGACAAAGTGATGATAATTAGCAATATCGCAAAAACCGTGCTATTGTTATGAACCCGCATACTCGAGCCCTGTGAAGAAGTTTCAACACTAATTGAAGAGTGCCTCTTCAAATAAGCACTTGCTATCTTTTGCGAATTTTCAATATTTGCTCTCCATGCGGGATTCTTGTAACACGATTTTATTCTGATTTCAGTCAATCTTATTTTATATAATTTAGAACAAAATCTATGATAATAGAAAAATTATCTAAATTCTAAATCTGCGATATTATAAAAGAGATTATGTATTTAACAGTCTATTTGCGTATGTATACAAGAATATTAATCTATATATTTGCACAAAAATCCATAGTTTATGGAAAAATCTCATATACATATAAGAGGTCAGTACAAAATCTTACCACATATTCCTGAGGTCAAAATAAGCCGATTTAAGGCAACTTACCGTATAGTCCGAAACTGCTCCATTTCCGAGATACAAGGTGGTAAATTTAAGCAATAAAAATGAATATATTTTTTAATTTATGAACATTTTTAGCGTAATATGCATATCTTTTACTATGGCTCTTAGAGAGCGCTGCACACTGCACTTCTGAGGATTTAAAATGGCCAAAACTTTTTCTCACTGTAGTTTTTTACTGTTTTGTTAAGGAAATAATTTTCTAACATTTTTAAGCAAAAAAGGTACTTTTGTTGAAATCCGCTAAAGAAAGTCGTTTTCGAGATGTTTCGGTTTTCAGTGTTCGATGCAAATCAATCAATTATATTGACTAAAAAAATTTGGGTTTTATCTTTGAGGATGAGATTTGGTCAGTGAATTAGCAGCGCAAAATGGATTTTTTTAGATAATTTTTTTTTAGTGTCCGTAAACATACAAGACACCTCGTATTTTTTTACCTGTTTGGTGAACCCCTTTAGATTCTTTTTGCGAACAGATTATTAGTTCAATTTTTTTTTCTATTTTAAAAATTTTCACTATCAGTGATATTTACAGCAGAAAAAAATATTGTTTGATTTGGTTTACAAAATGTTTCAGTGAGAATTTGTCAATGCGAGAATAAATAAGATGTTTGAAACATGCTGGTAAAATGTTAAATTGTTTGAATTATTGTCTGTCAAAATTGCTAAGCCCACGTGCCATAAGGACTCCTGAGGCTGAAGAACAAATAAAAAAAAATTGCTGAAGATCATAAATTAAACGTCAGGCGCTTTTAGGCTTAGAGGTAGAAGTATCCAAGGATATATGGAACATTAAAAGTACAGCAGCTTCATCCATACCATATCCAAAAGGTACAAAACCTTTTGCCTCCTGATCTCGATCAACCATTGGGCTTAATAAGATGCTTTATTGTAAAAAAAATTTACAATTTGTAACAAAGCTAGAGCTAGAGTACAGAACATACAAATACATATAAAAACACACATAGAAACATACAATGAAAAGAAAAAGAAAAACCTAACTATACAAAACTTTATGCAATTGTGCAAATTGTACGTGGTAAAAATTTTTATAAAATATTAAATATCAAAATATTTAAACATCAAATCCTAAACACTAAACACCAAACACCAAACCAGTGTGTGTCAATCCATTACCACACAAGGACAATGAATGTGAATTTTGCTAAGCAATTTTTATTTACTAACGAAGCATGTTTTGCAAAAAAGTGGTGTAACCAACTTACATAACAAACATGTTTATGCTGATGAAAATATGCGTAGTTCATTATCAACATGGGTTTAGGGTTAATGTGTGGGCAGGAATCATTGGAAATTTTATTGTCATTTTACCACCATCACTAAATGGTGAGGATTAATTAGAACATTTACAAAGTACGCACCCAGACTTATTAGAAGATTATTGATTAAAACCTCGACGAGTTATATGGCTTATGCATGACGATGCTCCACCACATTTTACTTTAAATGCCCACAATTATTTGCATCAACCATATCCAAACAGATAGATCAATAGAGGAAATGACGCTCCTGTAAACTGACCACCACGCTCACTGATGCATGGATATGACTCCGTTGGATTATTTTTTATGGGGGTCTTTAAAAACGATGGTATACTCCATACTCCAGGCCGAATAATAACGAAGAGGAATGGTGGGGAAGAATTCAAAATGCAGTCAACATATTAAAGTACGACGCGGAACTGATGCAAAGAGTACATTCAAAGTTTTTACATCCTATTAATATTTGTACTTTTGTTAACGGAGGTCATTTTGAACAATTACTAAATGTTTATGATAAATAAATTTACTTATAATTGTTCTTCATTGGATTAAAAAAAAATCCCAAATTCTTCCTGCGCAACACTTACTGTCAGTAAACGAAGTCAAACATTTTTTCCTGCCCATAATTGCCTGAGAGCGAAAATGATTAAACGACAAAAAAAATTCCTGCATGTTTGCAAAAATCTAGTGTTGCTTGTAAAATATTTCATAAATATAGATATTTTCCTAATAAGTACGAAAAGTGACACTTTCCCGCACGCGACTGCCATTGCCCGAACGACCCGAAACGGAGTGCGGGCAAGCAGCCAAGTGCAGAAATGATACTTTCCATACATAGCAAGAGTGAATACAAATATCTTGGAATAAGAGAAGTATTATCTTCTTACTTATTATTATTACTTACTTACTTACTTACTTTACTATTATATACTGTACTATTTTGAAGATGATGGCACGTTCAAAAAAGAATTTCATTGGCCATTTAATTTTTCCGATTTGTAGTCTTCTAAGTACCCCTCAGTAACATAAGTTGATTTCCTCCCTTCTAAACGTTTAATATTTGTGATACCTTCTCAACAGTCGGCAAAAAATTGGCCGAGGAACGCCAAAAACTGTGACCCGTGTACAGATTCGGATTTGAAGGTGTAAATAGGCTGCGATTTCGGAGGGTATTTTTCCTATTGAATTGATGCCTACGGGTTGGACAGTACATTTTCCATGTTTGTACTGTATAAGGGGAGTGTGTTAAACGCTTACGGTGAATTCATAATGGGATGAGCCCTAGAGAATTTTGAAGGAGGTGTACTAATCAATGGTAGAAAGATACATAATCTCAGGTACGCAGACGACACTACCCTAATAACAAGAGATGAAGATGAGATGATTACACTTGATCAGGTCGCAAATGAAAGCCGAGCTCTAGGTCTCGAAATAAATTTAGATAAGATCAAGCTAATGGTCATTGATAGGAGTAACACCATACAGTTAAGAAATCTGCAAAATAGAATTGAAGTAGTAGATGAATTCATCTATTTAGGATCGCTAATAAACAGCAAGGGAGGGTGTGAAACAGAAATAAGAAGACGAATTAGCGAGGACAGCAATGTCAAACTTAGCCCAGATATGGAAAGACAGATGTATAACTAGAAACATTAAAAGAGCCCTTACCCTTAATGTTTTCGATATTCTCATTTGGTTCCGAATCCTGGACAATAAAGTCGAGCGACAGGCAACGAATAGATGCATTTGAAATGTGGTGCTGGCGGAGGATGCTTCGCATATCCTGGACTGCACCCCGGACCAATGTGTCAGTATTAAGCGAATTAGGAATCACCGATCGATTATCCACCAGTTGCCGACGTCGCATTCTGGGTTACTTCGGACACATCACCAGACGAGATCAAGACAATCTAGAAAGACTTATGGTGCAGGGCAAAGTGAAACGTAAAAGGTCAAGAGGATCACGATGGATAGACCAAATTAAAGAAATTACAGGGCAAACCTTGCAGACAAATTTAAAAATAGCAGAAGACCGACAGCAGTGGAGACAATCGACCCATCTATGTTCATAGACATGATGTCACAACTCTTCAGTAATGAAGATATGACTGAAAAGAAGAAGAGAAATAAATCGGCGATGTAGAGTTTCTTTTGGACGTAAGTGTGCATATTTTCTGTATACATTCAAAAAATACTCATTAGTTCTTTCTTTACATATCGCGGAGGATCTGGCGGGATGATTTTTGAAGTTCTTGATATTAACTATTGTCATGTCTTCTTTATCTTCCATATCGTCCATGGTGATGCTCGTTATTTCCTCTCGTCTACAGGCACCAGCCAATCGAAAAATCATTACTAACTTAATCATCAGCTAAAATTTATCGGGTGCCTCACTCATAGATTTTTTTAAGTCTTCTTGACTACATATTTTGGATCTTTAGGATGAAATCCAACATTTTCTCTTTTCATAAAGGGAGTTATTTTATGGATTTTGCTAATATCCAAATCTTACTTAAATTTTACTTTACACTGGACCATAGCGTGTTTGGCTTCCAGGATTTGGACATTTCCAAAACATATGCTAAAAATACTCATTCTTTGTTGATTTTACCGTTTTAGTATTACACCAATCAATAAATGGGGGTATTGCTTCTCATCCTATCTTTACTTTCACTTCACGGGTAATAAATTCAAACTTGATTCATTAGCTGCCGCTATAATTTCTTCAGGGAGTTCTTCATCTGATGAATTATTATCGATGTCATAAAACTGAACACACCGATCGAAATTTACTGTAGATTGATATGCCTAGCAAAGTTTATGACATAAACAATCAAAACCAAATATTTTTAATTGCTATAGCAACAATTATTAATGTATACGAGGGTTTTTCATAATAAAATATTTAAAATTTTATTTTAATTTTGATTTTACAAGAAAAAAGCAAATTAGTTAATAATATCAAACAAATATTCTAACTTTATGACCTGAGACTTTCATATTTTGTCACCAGCTACCTACATTTTTCTTCAAAATTATATTCATGTATGCGTTAGGGAAAAAGACACTTTCCGAACTAAAATGCGTCTGATATGGACGTTAAATACGCACGCCTTATAGGAAAAGATATTTTAAATGAAATTAAATTCCTAGATACCAGCTACAAAGATAATTGCTTAATCTGCAAGCGAAAATGAGAATAAAGTCAGCTTACATTTAGCAAAGTATAAATTACCTCTCAGAAATTCCTATCAAGAATACTTGTTTCTAGTTCTAGTTGCAATGTGAAATCTCGCTTTGCCAAAAGTTGTTTTGAAGTTTTGAAGAAGTATAATACTATTTATTTGTAAACTAACTCAAACGTGCTGTTTGACTAATGTATATACGATTTTAGTATAACTTTCAACCCCAGTTATTTAATCTCTCGTACAATAAATATTTCAAGGAAGTTCAAATCACCAAGTTAAATAAATAAACTAGTTTTTCCACTATCGTCGCCCTACAAGTAAAAGTGCTTGTTTATTCTTAATATTAAAACCCTCACATCATTCACCAAACCTGACGATATAAGCACCGATATACCCGAAAATTCCCCACAAAATAGGGTTTTAATTCTATTTTTCCAGCCCAGTGACCAATATAAACTAGTTTAAAATTAGGCCAGGTGCTCTACCAAAAATAACTATCTATAACATTGTCGCATTTTAATCCGCTTAACCATTTCTTTCATGCAATCCGAAAAATAAACCGAAATCTTATTTTCCAAAGTGGCCGTTATTCTATTTTTAAGTGGTTTTGGTAAATGCTTCCTTTTTGACCAATAAACCTGAGATGTGGCTACGTATTATAATAGGACCACAGATTATGTAAAAGTCTATTAATTTCCGACATAGGAAATATAACGTGCTCTTGAGAAACATGCATATAATTCAGAATGTGACAATTTGTCTAATTTCAAATCACAAAATTCTTGTAAACTTGTATAAGTAATAAAAAAATGTTCTGGTGCAACTAAATTAATGAATGGTTGGAATTCGGAAGAAGGTGTTTACTTAAAAATATTTGCAGCACCCGGCTCGATAACGGTGACATCCCTTACAAATATCCAGCATCTTAGAAATAAATAACATCATATTAGGAATTCTAATGTTTCTATTTTTTGCGCTTCGTGAATATTTCAAATTTAGTTGCCTTAACCAATAATTAAATATGTTCTTTACATATGGTGCGTAATTTCTATGGATTGCGGTATCACAAAATATGGTTAGTACATAATATTTGGCCTATTCTATATATTTTTGTTTCAACATAATATAGCCTATATAGTGAATTATACGAATCATGAATCGCATCTGTTATCAATTTATTATAATTTATCTGTTCTGTATGTATAATTTAGTTAAAATTTTCCGTTCATTCATCAATATACACATTAATAATATGTAATTATGATTACTTTATATAACGTTAAAAACATTACCATGCGCAAGTTTAATAAGTATGCCGGCGTGTGCCTACCTAACCGCGTTTTATTTAACGTTTAATCGATTGAGACATAAATATGCAAATGCGGACAATAAATTTATTGCTATATAAGTAATTTGATTATGCTCTAAAAATAATAAACTCTCAGTTTTATTTTTCCTTTAATATTTAATAAGCAATTTTTTATGAAGCCCATAATTTAGGACACTATTTGAATTAAATATGGAATAGTTTGGGTTGCCTTTATGAAAACATTACTATAGATAGATCATGCATGAATGCCACCGGTAAAGTTTATAATTTAGTCACTGTATAGAATACTT
Source organism: Pissodes strobi (assembly GCA_016904865.1). NCBI lineage: Eukaryota > Metazoa > Arthropoda > Insecta > Coleoptera > Curculionidae > Pissodes > Pissodes strobi. The sequence continues at coordinate 47,430 of MU188519.1, read as the reverse complement.
AGGCATTTATAGTCTTGGACTTTTAGGTTTTGCCCCCGGAGCAAGCAAAGAATATAGACGCTGGTGGCATTTCTTAAAAATTAAAAATGAAAAGTATCGATTAATGGTCTATCCACTCTATACATTAATATTATCAAATTATTTAGTTAGATACCATAAAAAAAAGTGTATTATATTTATATGTATGTTTTTTGTCGAAGCGAGAAACGAATGCAAACGTGTGATCGATGAAACTAAGGACAAACACAATCAAAGGATCAGGAATAAACATTTGCAATGCTCCAGTGACTCCAGGAATTTCTGGTCGGTAGCAAAGGCAGTAACTAATAACTTTACAAAAACGTCTCGGCAGCGGCTACAGCCAAGGAAAAAGAGAACATGCTCGCCAAAATGTTTTCATCGCACTCTACCTTAGAAGTCCCACAAGGTAAGGCTCTCCCCACCATATCGAACATCAACACTACCATGACAGAAGTCAAGTTTCATCACCGTGATATTCGTAAAATCCATAAAGAACTAGATACGCAAAAGGCATCAAGACCGGACGGAATACCTGCCGTCGTGTTAAAGAACTGCACCAATGAACTAACACCCGTTTTTTCTAGGCTTTTTTTCTGTCTTACGGGAAAGGGATTTGCCCATCTTCTTGGAAAGTCGCTCAAGTGCAACCTGTTCCAAAAAAATGCAAGAAAACCACTTCCTCAAACTATCGCCCAATTGCTTTACTTCCAATAATCTTCAAATTCATGGAACGTGTAGTCAATCAGCAACTACTCAAGTACTTTGAAAACAACATAATAATCAGCGATAATCAATACGGCTTTCACAAAGAGAGATCGACAGGAATTATATTGGCCTATGTCACTCATATATCGAGTAGGGCAATTGAGAACTACGGAGAGTCTCGAACGATTCCTTTGGATATTTCGAAGGCATTCGACAGAGATTGGCATGACGGACTACTCAACAAACTGCCGTCGTTCGGACTGCTAGCGTCTTTCTGCAGCTGGCTTGCCAGTTTCTTTTAGAACGTTGCAGTTGTTGGACACATCTTAGACTCATTCGCCATTAACGCGGCCGTGTTTCAGGGCGCAATACTTTCACCAACTCTGTACCCCATGTATATCAATATCCTGCTGACCGAAACGAATAATCCTGTTTACAGTTTTGCGGATGACAGTATCCTTGTCTCCCAATTTAGACCAGAAAAACCTTTACCAGCGACTGAGACTTATCACCGCAGACAGGAGCAGATTACAGCAATTAATCAAGACCTGGAGAAATTCAAACTTGGGGCGACAGAAACTAGGTCCAGTTCAATGCAGCAAAGACCCAAGTAGTCACTTTTACCAAGAGAGCTAATACGGCGGGCATGTCGAATATTCGCTGGATGGATCGAATATTCCTTCATCCTCGTCAATCGGACTGCTAGGTGTCTCGGTCAACAGCAATAAGTCCTGGCATGACAACGTTGCTAACATCGCAAAATCAGCCACCCAGAAGCTTGGTGCGCTATTTCGCAACAAAAAACTGTATACACCGCAGCAGTTGCTCTTGCTCTACAAAGCGCAAATAAGACCGTGCTTAGAATATTGCACACACATCTGGGGTACCGCACCAAAGCACCACCCTAAAGCTGCTAGATTCCATTCAGAAGAGAGCTGTGCGTCTTGTCGGCAAACCGGAGTTGACCCGGAATCTGAATAGTCTGGAACACCGCAGACATGTGGCCGAGATGTGTCTGTTTTACAGATACTTCCACGACAGATGCTCCCAGGATTTGGACCGCCTCATCCCGCCCCTGGCAACGCCTGTCAGACAATCGCGACAGACGGAGATCGTCGTACAACTGGAAACACCTAGAACATCGCTTTACAAGAACTTCTTTGTCTGGCACACTGCATCACTGTGGAATTCACTCCCAAGACATCTGTTTCCCTCTAATTACAACCTACAACTATTCAAGAACCATCAATTACAATCACTAAAACATAGTATATTAACTTAAATCATAAACAAATCAACATAAAATTATTAAATGTTGAGTTGTTCAGTCGCTATGAATAGAAGATAAAATCAGAATAATAATTATTGTATATCGGTATATTGCTGAAAACGCGGCAACATTGTCCAAACGCGCGAAGTTTATTTCCATTCCATGTCGAATCGCCTTTCGCATTGATTGAATCAACTCGTTGCAGTTTATAACGACGCAGTTGTTTACGGTGGTTGCCATGGCAATGCACCATATTGTCTGCATATTATAGATAAGCGCTTATGGGAATGACACCACCTTGAAAGCAAGATTCATGTCCGATTGGGATATCGAGTGTTTTTAATTCGTGTTTAACAGTGGTTGCGACGACGTTGTATTGCTTATATGTGCGTGCATTACTCTTGAAATTTCTGGATGTTGATGGTTTTCGGTTCGGTTTTCCATAAAAGAGCTAAATAAAAATGGCTTTACATTTTCCCGTTTATGATCCGGTGTGTTTTTTTTCCTCTTAAATCTGTTCTGTAGGTAAAATTATGTAAAGTAAAATTTGGTACTCGGTACTTTCGCTGGAGTGGGGGGAGGTGATAATTAAATTTGATTTACCAGTTCTTATTGTCACGATCCGCCACTGGTATATATTTCTGAAAAATGACTCACTTTGGATGAAGGATCGAGAAAACCGAGACGACTATTCGATGGGGAATTTCTAGGACAAGAACTCTCTAAATGCTTTTCCGTTTCGACAATATCGGACAAGTGGACTTTTGAGGGACATATTTTTTATATTTGAATGAGAATTTAATATTACTTGGGTAAGTTTGCTCTAAAAAAACTATACAGTCTATCGCACGTAGATGTTTCTCCTCTTTTCTTCCTTAACGTTGTTAGTTTTTGATGTATAAGGATTTTTTCTCCATTTAGAAAAGCAGTACAAAGTACTTTTTGGTATTTAATCAAAATTTCAGCAATATCATTTTAACTTCGGTTTTAAAAGTACTGCAGCTTTTTATGATCTACTGAAAGAGGAAAATGAGAATATTTTAATACTTTCCTTGAATTGCCAAAAAATCAGCCTCTACCTAAACTACTTGATCAATCATCTTATTACAGCCGACAGTTGTATTTAAACAACCACCAAGCAAAATGTAACTGCATACATATGGACCGAAAATGAATTTGGCAAAGGTTCAAATGAAATAGCATCCTGTTTGTTTGATAGGTTGAGTTCTATTGAAATGACCCCTTACACACACATAAGGCTTATTAGCGATGGATGTGGGGGTCAAAATAAAAACATGACTTTAGTAGGCATGATCAGCGATTGATTTCTTAATGCCCCTAAAAATATTTTTAAAGTTTAGTTCGATTTTCTCATCACGGGTCATAGTTTTTGCCACCCGATCGTATTTTTTGGAATATTGAAAAAGATATTAAAATACAAGAAGTAATCATAGATCCAAATAAGTACATGGATATGATAAGTAAATGTGCCACTATCAAAAAACTAGGAACTGACGTATTAAACAGGGACTGGAAGGCAAAAATTAAGGAGATCATTAAAAAGTAATCCTCCTGGCATTTTAGTATTTAATCATGTAGGCGAAACTACTTTACAAAAAAAGGTAATTAAAAATAGACTTACGATTGCTGCCCAAGGGGATAAAACATACAGACTAAAAAATTAACCAGCCCACTATGCCAAGAGTATTACCAAACGGGGTAAAAATCTACAGCTTTTCAGAGCAGATGTTATTCCCAAAGGTCATTCTTTGACAAACCCACAAAAAAGGAAGATGTGGATTCCCTTCTCAAAAAGCACTACGGGGCAGACTGGAGAACTCATGCTTTTTTGCATTTCCTTAGACATGTTATTGATGAAGCAGAAATTATTGACGCGAAATGTCCGTTTATCAGATCTGATTTGTAAAAAGTGGTATTTAAATTGAATATATATAATTTTATTGTAGCTTGGTTTACTCTTTTGTCTGAAATCTTTCTGTTTTTTATTTTTATAAAAATTGGGTAGTAGGTATCTATCTTTTAGGATTGCGTCTTGTATTTTTGTCAAAAGTCACGTTCTCCAAATAGTTTAGGGTCATAACTTACATTCTCCATTTCTTAGTTGCAAAAGTCACATTATCCATAATTTAAAGTTTTTTTTTTAAATTGGTATTACCACAATCAACGAAAAACGTATGAAATCACATAATATAGGTAAATATTACCTTTCTGCAGTTATTTAAATAAAATTGGCTTACTAAATTACATAGTTACATATATGTAACTATGTAATTTAGTAAGCCACATTTTATTTAAATAACTGCAGAAAGGTAATAATTTACCTATATATTATGTGATTCCATACGTTTTTCGTTGATTGTGGAACATTTTAAAATGTGGAGAAGGTGAGTTTTGCACTTAGACCCTTCATTTTATGTGTTAATATTATGTTAACAAATGAAAAAAAATTTACATGTACTACTGATAAAGGGAAAATGACAGTCGTACTGCACTTGGAAGAAAAGTATTGAATATTTTTCCCGCTATGGTAATTCTAAAGCTACTTGCTATGAATTATTTTAAACTGCATTAAGCAATATTTTAATTTCGATTCATAAACTACACAAAAATAACAAATTAATAATTAAAGCATGTTATTTAAATAGCGGTTTGATTTTTTACTCTACGCCAATGACTTACTATTCTTATGCAGGCAATAGTCTCAAGAAAGCCACGCACATCAGAACAAACGCCTAACGAAAACAAAGAAGCTATTTCATACTCATTTCGCAGTCACTCTTGGTTTCGTTGTATGTAATTTTTAATTAACCTGTGTGCTGACTTCACGGATGGCTAAAAGAAAATGGCGGATACTAATGCAATCATTAAGCACTTAATTGTTGCTGGTTACCGAAGAAACGAAGAAACTCGCAGGAAATGTTGCAAATACATCCGAAGTTAAATGGGTAAAACATTCTGATGGATGGAAAGAAGATGATGAAGAAATCAATTATAAAT